>ML785495.1:353391-363711 GCA_009831015.1 Picea engelmannii | reverse complement strand
AAAATCTCTTAAACCACTTTGACTACTTTGACCTTTTGGGGCTTCTAGATGACATATGAGGGTCCTCCAACTTCATAAGGCCATAACTCTCAAACCGTGAGGAGTTATGTGACATTCCACATACCACCAAAAATGGAATGACAATCACTATCCATATAGGATAGTTTCCCTAACAAATTCATTGTTCTTCATCTCATTATTCCACAATTAAGCATGGGTTCTCTTACTCCGCAAAACGTCTTCCCGTGAGGGCTTTCATCATAAGGGGACCACTTTGGAGTTCATCCATATTTACTTCTTATCAACCATGACAAAACAATAATGATTCATATTTACATCAAACAATATTGGGTCCATTACCCAAACCTTTATGCTACGGGGCTTTCTTCAAGGGTTGACATCAATGACAACCAACCTTAATCAACAACATCAAGGCCCTTCTATGATGAGTCTTTTCCTGTCGACTTCAACTCATCATCCAGGAAAAAGACTTAGAAATCATTTTAGTACCTTAGAGCCTGCATGCCTCAATGGAAGGTTTCTTCTCTTTCGACCATGGGTTCACATAATTGGTCCCTGATCGAAATATTCCCTCGAGTGTTCGAATTTAGCCCATTTATTCACATTCGTTGGATTGTACTAAAGTACCTTTAGATTCATTGATATCAATGGTGATTTCCTTCGCACTTGTTAACAGTTTTCATCAATGACCAGTAATCAAGTGGTTTCTTCCATGTTCTACTTCAACACCTGTAATCGCATGGTTAGATTCATACTTACGGATGACGAGATTGAAGACCCTGGATCTCATCATCTTGGTCCAGGTTGTGATGGAGTATTTACGGTTTGCATTGACACATAGATCCACTTTGTATGTCTTGTGGCTATGTCCTGATTTCAAGTTTGTTAACACATAGATCCACATTGTATTCTTGGTGGCTATGTATCATCTTGATGACATGGATCCACAATGTATGACTGGTGGCCATGAATAACATTTATGAGTCAAATCATTTGTCATCTGAGTATGGGAATGCCTACCTCAGAGATGGTATAATATTGTGTATATGCTTGATTATTTGTAGGTTCCTGATTGGTGCACTTCTTGTTCTCGACACACACACGCATTTTACAAAATATTTCGGTTGTCATGAGTTCCAGCCTCATGCTTTGGGGGGCATTTTGTTACACATTATTTTGGTCACCTTGATGATGACTATACAAGCATGTGTTTAGGCTCTCAAAACAATCTTTTGCATGAGGAAAATGATTGAGTTCTTCCCCTACAAGGCACATTTTTAGAATGATTATGTAGACTGACAGTGGTACACAGGCAGAAATCCTTGATTTCCGCAAACTTCTCTATGCCTGGCTTGCAGGGTTTCCGCAGGCTGCTATATAGGCAGGGTGCGGTGGCGTTTGAAGCTAAGGAAAGGAAGAAGTTCACGAAGTTTCTAGAAGGAGAATCTTCTAGATTGTGAGGTGGTGTCTGTATGGTTTTGATCCTACTGGCTTCTCTGATTTGGTGGGATCATCCTCATCCTTTTAACCACTTCACCTTCTCCTATATAATGATGGGTTTCTCATGGAAAGGGTTAAGAAAAATTGAGCCAAGAATTGTTGAAAGAATAGGCTGAAGACTGTGTGAAGAATCCTATTACAACTGATGCTTAAGGCCTCAATTTCTCCATCAAGCTTTTGTGGACCATCTTCATACAAATTCAGAGCAAGTGTATGTGTGTGTTGGAACAAAGGACCACTGAAAGGGAACTTGCGACATCAAGGTAATTTGGTTGTATCTTCCACTTTTCCTTAATATGATACGGTGACATGTTTCTTTCCCATAAAATCATTAGCGTTTTATTACATGACTCCTTGATCACATGTTTAGGTTTCCATTGAATCTGCAATTGTTTCTTTCACTTTGGCTAGTTTGTGTCATTGCAGATCTGATTTCACAAGAGCACCAGAGTGAAGCAGGGAAAACAAAGATATAAAGAAGAAATATCTAAAGGTATTTCATCCATTCCTTATTTGGTAGTAAATTCAATGGTAGAAACTTAGGGAAAGCGTCATGTCCTATCTTGTTTTGTTCTAGATCCAGGTGGATCTAGAGAGATTGGTTTATGTCCGCATTCACCAATTTATCCAATAACAAAATTGGCGACTCCACTAGGGATCGAACCCAGAATCTCCCATGCGGACACAAACTAATCTCCCTAGATCCACCTGGATCTAGAACAAAACAAGAAAGGACATGACGCTTTCCCTAATTTGCTCTTATTGAATTTACTACCAAAGAAGGAATGGATGACATACCTTTAGATATCGCTTCTTTATATCTATGTTGTCCCTGCTTCACTCCAGTGCTCTTGTGAAATCAGATTTGCAGTGACACAAAACAACCAAAGTGAAAGCAACAATTGTAGATTCAATGAAAACCTAAACATGTGATCAAGGAGTCAGGTAATAAAATGCTAATGATTTTATGGGAAAGAAACATGTCACTGTATCATATTAAGTAAAAGTGGAGGATACAACCAAATTGCGTTGATGTCGCAAGTTCCCTTTTGGTGGTCCTTTGTTCCAACACACACATACACTTGCTCCGAATTTGTATGAAGATGGTCCAAAAAAGATTGATGGACAAATGGAGGCCTCAAGCATTAGTTGTAACAAAATCCTTCACACAGTCTTCAGCCTATTCTTTCAACAATTCTTTTCTCAATCTTGCTTAACCCTTTCCATGAGAAACCCATCATTATATAGGAGAAGGTGAAGTGGTTAAAAGGATGAGGATGATCCCACCAAATCAGAGAAGCCATTAGGATCACAACCATACAGATGCCACCTCACATTGTAGAAGATTCTCCTTATAGAAACTTCGTGAACTTCTTCCTTTCCTTAGCTTCAAATGCCACCGCACCCTGCCTATATAGTAGCCTGCGGAAACCCCACGAGCTAGGCATAGAGAAGACTTCAGAAATAAAGGATTTCCACACTGTGTACCACTGTAAGCCTACAACGTCATTATAAAAATATGCCTTGTAGGGGAAGAACTCAGTCATTTTCCTCACGCAAAATATTTTTTTTGAGAGCTTGAACACATGCTTGTATAGTCATTATCAGGGTGACCAAAATAATGTGTAACAGATATACCCTCCAATGGTACTATCAAACTAGTGATCTAATTCCCTTGACACAACGTTTTAAACTCTCTTGACCTTCTTGATCAAAATCGATGTCCAAACCATAGGCGGTCTAGGTCTGATCTCAAACGGGGTATCTATTAATCTGGCTAGCCACTCGTATAGCTCCTTATGAATCCCTCCAAAGAAAATCTCGTGTATACCATTAAAGATATACCTTCCCAACTAGTCTTTTGTGATAGTATTAGGGTTCGTATTATGAGATTCTTCAAAGTCCTTCTCTTGTTATTCTATCCACTTATGAATCTTTGTCTTCGATGGAAACCACCTTGACATCCCCTCAAGAAGATCTCGGTCCTAGCAATAGAACCATTTTTTGGTACAGGGGAAGACCTAGGGTTCAGCTCTAAGAGCACACCAAAAATCCCTAACTACTGGCCCTTTCATCAATCTGCGAAGTAGATGCAATCTCACCTGAAGTAGCAATAAGAGGTTGTAGGACACAGGTGTCTACAACCAGAGGAAATGTAAGTGGAATCAAGGCAACCACACATGGAGATCAGATTATTCTTTCCAATCATAAACCTACTTCACACAGTTATATATCAAATCTAACATACTAATGCATCATCAGAGTAACAAAAGTAAAGAACACAACATCAATCACTCACAACACAAGATATACGTGGCTCACCCTATCCTTAGGGCTACGTCCATAGAACTGTGCTTTATAATATATTGGCTGTAAGCTTATAGTTCTAACTGCACTCTTAGCTTCTCTATCTTCTCTCCTTCTCTATCTCCCCTCCCTACGTACCCAGCTACAAGGTTGATCTCCGCACCCAGTTGAATATCTTGCAATACCAAATTCTCTCACAACACAATAGCACAATACTTATCTCTCTACATTAACAACAACGAACTCAGAATGAACAACAACAACAACAACCCCATCCCAGGTCCTCTTGACCTTTATTTATACATTACAATAGCTCACCGACAACCTTAGGCCGAAGCCTAGGTGTCAAAACCCTAGATACCAAAACCCTATGTGTCTAAAACCCTAGGTCAACTTGACCCGCATTTTCAAGGCTTCACCAGCCCATCTTTCCTTCCTTCCTGCAAGGTTCTCAAAAGCATCTATTGGTGGATTTTTCTGCTTGGTGAGTTGTCCATGATCCATATTCCTTGCTTATTTTTCTTCCTCGATATCCTTGTCCAATGAATTTCTCTCTTGGACTTCTCTCCATGTTTTCTTCTTCTTCAACCACTTCGACCTGGTCTCAGTCAACCTTCCTTCTGCGTAGTTTGTGTTTCACCTTTTCTTACGTAATATTTTCTTTTTCCATAACCAAGGGCCAACAAATGGTCAATTTCCTAGATGAATCAGGTGATGATGAGATGGAGGACCTAACTACCAAATACAAAATTGTTTCCCAGCCAGAGCTACATAAGATAGCAACGAGGCCCAGGCTCTTGCCTTACAACGATATGATCGATTGGGCATTGGAGAATGTGGATATCCCTACCAAAACCATTTTCAATTCAAAAAAGGTTTTAGTTGGGTCTTTCCGGCCATAACATCTACAGGAAATGTACAAATTGTCTCTGGTATCCAATTTCGTTTACAATGCTAGTTTCTTAGTAGATTTTGAAAAGAAGGAATGTGCCCAATATGGAAAAAACCTTCCCTACTTAATTAAGGACTGGTACTCTCACCCCAAGAAGTTTAGAGCCGACTCCCATGGCGTACACACAGTTTCTTCATTAGAACCCTACATAATGTATATAACAATGATGATGTGTAGACTCTACGGGAAAGAAGACATAACCCATTTCTTTTTACAATGGGTTCCCATTATGGACACAGTAGCCGAGGGTTATTCTTTTGATTGGGCCAAGATATTGTTAGATAGTTTGGTTAAAGAGATTACATGATATTAGTCACTAAACGCCAAGGGGAAACCGACCCAATTTTTCATGTCATCTTATATCATGGACGTCGTCTTTTTTATGATGCCTTTTCTACTGATGGGTTGGAGCTAGACTCCAAATAGTGTTGAACCCATAGATATTTAATATTTCTTTTATGAAATATGCAACTGGGTGGTGGTGCTGATGCACACCGCTATATATGGTTACCCACCTCCCAGAATTTTCGACAAAATTGTGACTAATCTGGGCAAGATAGCAGACTGGTACATCGAGGAGCATTTCTCCTATATTTGGGTTTTCAGCTGTTCGGTTCCTTCACATGCTCTACCTAAATTTATACTAGATCGATTAGTGTGCCGCAAAGTAGCACATAAAACTGTGCTTGGAGGGATTGGTAAGGAGCTCAAAGTAGTACAGAAAAAAGTATGGCCATCTTTTCCCTTGCATATTGGTACATTTTATCTACTGGATTTCGGCCATTCAAAAGTGGAGGCCGCGACCCTAGGAGAAATCAAACTAGTCGATATCGAATTCAAGAACCACGATCTGCAAAAGATCATAGGTAACCACATGGCCAACTTCAATCTGAAAAGATATGAACATGAAGAGTCTCCTCAAGATGAAATATTTCGAGGAGCGAGGTCCTATCAAGAAGTTTTGGATCGAATTCAAGTTCTGACACCAGCTAAAATGGTCGAGTTTTATAATTTCCATAAACATAAAAAAAATATACGCCCCAAAGTATTGCAAGGGGAAACCCCGACACCTCCAACCACACAACAAATGGAGACCCAAGGGTTATAAACAAGGAGCTCTAGTGGACAGGATGCTCGAGAAAATTTGGAGGAAACTGAGGCCTTGGTAAAGAAGACAGAAGAAAGGGCACAGTCCACATTGGGTAAACCAATAAATGACATAGCCGGGAAGAAGACATCCACTGAGATAGGTAGTCCTATCCAATCTGTCATGCATCTACAGTTTAGTAGAGGGAACCCGATGGCCGAAGTTGTATAGATAGGAGACCTTACACCTATTTTAGCAATAGAGATGCCTCCTTCGGAATTATTCTTCAGTAAGAAGAGAAGGGTTGTGGTAAAGAGGTAAACACATCAGAAGGAGAGCGCAACTGTTAAACGACACAGGGTTCTATTAGATGGGTAGGCCCTAGAATAAGAATACTTCGTTATAGAGGTTGCATGCTCATTGGGAGCTTTTGCAATAGAAAACCAGTTTTTAGTGAGCAAACTGAAGGAGAAGTTGAAGCAGAAAGATATGCTAATAGGCCAATTGAAAAATCAAGTGAAAACGATGGAAGAGAATGTCAGGAGTGAGATCAACAAGTATTTTGAGTAGATTAGGGTCAATGATAGACAAGAAATCCAACAGCTCAAATCCGATCTTGATGAGATGCAAAAAAAGTCACAGAGAAGTGATGAATTAGTCAGGCAGCTGCAAGCGAAGGTAATCTTAACTGAAAAAATGGTAGTGGATATATAAGCTTTCCAAACCAATACTCTAGAGGTACATAAAGAACTGGAATCAACACAACGAAGTCGTTTCAATAAGGGGAAATCTATCCAAAATCATTTTCAGGTGGTAAATCAAGCCTTAGATAACATTTGTTTAAAGGAGAGCGAGGCTATTGCCGCTTGGACCAGTTTCCAAGAAGCATTTGTGTCTTCGGCAAGAGAAGGAGTATCTATGGTTTCCAGGTTTTTTGTTTCGGAGCAAATTAGAGGCGATATAATATTGAATCCCTAGGAAACTAACATCGTTGAAAGTAAAAGAATGGCTAAGAAGTGAAGGAGTCTTGTGAAGAAGATTTTCATTCACTTGACATAGAGTTATTAGGCCTCGACAAAGATAGTATCTCTGAATTACTAGGACAAGTTGATATAGCGAAGCATCAACTTAACATTAAGACCAACATGGAAGAGGCTCCAGATGAAATCTTACAATTAAAGCAGATTGATATTACTCAGATAAATAGATGGCTAGTGAAGCCCAGTTTGCAGCTACAGTTCATAGCTTCATAATATAGGAGAATGGAAAATAGATTGCCTCAATTAGAAAGGAAATTATATGCTTTTGAGGAAAATGACTTAACAGAACCCTCCAGGTTGGTGGTACAATTTGTGAGTAAATGTGTTAAATGTGTCGAACAAGGAAAAGACAACACCTCCAAGAACCAATGAGTTAATCTGTACACATCATATGTATAGATCATGATTAGAGATTATATGTTTCTGAGCTAGACAACATGAAAGAAAAACACTTCTGCCAGCATGACGAAAAGACAAAAGAGATGCAAGTGAAACGCTTCAGATTTCACTTTTTGTAACCTTTACTATTTTAGAATAAAGAGAATTCCAACCGTTTAGGGTTGAGAACCTTTTGTATAAACAAATATTTAGAAGAATGAACAAAGTGTTGCTTCTTGTCGTATTGTAACTAAGAAAACTCATCCTTTGTGAGTATTAATACAAGCACAAACATGGATTCCAATTTTTGTGCAGTTTGAGTTTTGTGCCCTTCTTGTATTTCATATTTCCAGTTTTCTTTATGTTACTCCTAGATAAGTGAATGAATTAAATTTAGTACAACATCTACTGTGATCATATTTCATTTAGTTATCTGATAAGAAAACAATGTTTCCTCTGTATTTGCTATCAACAAATACAAGACCTGCAAGCTACTTGGATCACTATATCATATATCCTTTCATGGGTGCATTCCACTCTTTCTTCTACTATAAACAAGGTAATATTTGTTTGTCATTGATGCCTTATCTTGTTTAATAGTTTTGTAATTTTCTCCATCACCACTCAATTTGATTAATTGACTCAGATGACGAAACACGGTCTCTGCTAGATGTTCAACTATTAAATTCATTTGAGGATTTAAATTCGTACATAACTAACAGAAAGAAAAAGAACTCTTAAAACAAATCATTCCTTAATTCTTTATGCTTGATATTATTCTTTGAGCCTTAAGTTTAATCTCAGGAACAACATAAAGATTGAGTCCAAAATCAGGATTATTCATCACTTCAAGATCCACATCATCAAGGTTTCAATGCGATACCAAGGAACTAATTCATTTGAAAGATCTATATGAGGAAGTTTGATGGTAAAGATCCTAGAATATGGATATTCCAAATGGAGAAATTCTTTGATCTACACCAAACACAAATATTACAAAAGGTACCTATTGCATCCTTGTATTTAAAAAATTATCAATTTGTGTGGTATCAATGGATTTGTGAAAGAAAAAGAATTATATTATCTCTTGGTCCATTTTTATGAATGAATTGATATCACATTATGGGGATATTAAGAGCAACACATTATTTAGTTAATTGATAAATATTCAACAAAAAGGTTTGATTACATAGCACATTCAACAATTCCAAAAGCTCAATCTCATGGTAAAGAACATTCCTGAGGATAATTTGTTAGATATATTTATTGGTACTTTAAAAGAGAACAATCAACATGAGGTGCATCTCTTCGAACCTAAATCCCTCAAGTAATATTTTAGTATGGAAAGGAAAGTCGAAAAAAAAAATATGGCTACCAGAAGGGTGACAACTAACAAATATAGAGAGAACCATGTTACTTCTCCTAAACTGACAAGGTTGACACCTCGACAAATGGATGAAAGAAGAGAAAAGGGACTATGTTTCAATTGTGACAACAAGTATAGTAAGGGTTATAAATTGTAAGATTTAAACTTGTGAAGTAAAGAAATGCATATAGATTCTTAAGCAAAACATAATTTAATCAATGGCTCATACACAGAGTACACAGAGATTTTATACCGGAAACCCTCAAGTGGGAAAACCTTTCTGATATTCATTATATCGAATTTCACCATTCACTATACAATATATACAATGTTTTTAGGTATTCTGTAGATACCAAAACCTTAATCCCAAAAACTGGGATTATTTTTAGTAAACCGCTAAAAATAGCAAAATACGCTAAAAATAACAAAAACCACCCAAAACAAAAATTTTGGGGCGCTGCGCGTAACTAGGGGGGGAGGGGGCATACTTCCCCCCCCAGGACCCCCCTAGGAAAGCGCCCGGCACACATGACACAAACAGAGAACTACTACAAGGGATCGTCAGACGCAGTTGTCATATCTGACGCACCCACACACACACATGCAAAGAATATAACACATACCCAACATTCTCCCACTTGTTGTTTTCTTTGCATCCAGGGGTCCAGGGGATTCTATAGTCAACAATCCAAGGAAACAATGGCCATTGTTAATATACACAAGGATAAATTTTCTATGCTCATAGACTTTGTCAATGAATTTGCAACATTCTTCAAAGTGTCAACCTTTTCCAGCAACACCTTATTTTCCTCAACCATGTATCTCACAAAGTGATACTGAACATCAATATGCTTTGTCTTCGAATGATAAGCTGGGTTCTTTGCCAGGAAGATTGCACTCTGACTGTCACAATCTAATCTCACTACTTGTTGTACCAACCCAATACCTGATCACAATCTTTGTAACCATATTGCTTACTTGCTTGCATGAGTGCCTGCCATGTATTCAACTTTTGTAGTTGAGAGTGCCACTACAACCTGTCTTTTTCTCATCCAACTAATTGCTCCTCCAAATAGGTTAAAAACATAACCACTTGTAGATCTTCTGCAATCCATATCTCCAACTCAATCTGCATCAACAAAGCCATGTATGTCCAACACTTTGTCCAATCCTGGTCTTCCTTGGTAGGACAATCCATAACTGGTAGTGCCACGAAGATACCTGAAGACCCTCTTTATTGTTGTCCAATGCTCCTTCCATGGTTTTGACATATACCTTCTCAAAAATCCCACTACATGTGTAATGTATGGTCTAGTACAAACCATTGCATACATGAAACTGCCAACTACACTGGCATACAGAACATTGGCCATGCCTTCTTATTCTTCATGTGTCTTGGGACACTGATCTGCAGATAACTTTACACCTATAGGAATAGGAACCTTGACCGGTTTACTTCCATGCATATTAAAACTCTGCAATATCGTCTCAACATATTTTCTCTGCTTCAACTAGTTTTTCATGTATGCACGATCTCTTTTAATCTCCATTCCTAGAATGAAGTTAGCAGCACCGAGATCCTTCATGTCAAATTTGGAGGATAGTTGCGATTTCACCTCCTTGATAACATCCATGTTATTTCCTACCAACAACATGTCATCAACATACA
>ML785495.1:326388-352641 GCA_009831015.1 Picea engelmannii | reverse complement strand
TTCTGCTTCCTCTTCTTCAGATGATTCAGATTTTGCATCATCCAACTCAAGCTCTATTTTCTCAGGTTCATCTTGCATTGGTAGGAATTCCTGTTTGGACACATCTTTTACCTCTCTGAAAACAACATCTCGACTGTAAACAAATTTTTTGGTTTCTGGGTTCCAAAGCTTATAACCTTTCACACCATATTTATAACCAATAAAGATAAGCTTTTCAGCCTTTTTATCCAGCTTACTTCTATTTTCCTTTGGAACATGTACATAAGCATCACAACCAAACACTCTAAGATGTTGAAGAGAGGGTTTCTTTCCAGACCATACCTCTTGTGGAGTTTTATCATCCAACGCTGATGAAGGTGATCGATTGACCAGGTAACGTGCTGTACCCACTGCCTCTGCCCAGAATTCTTGTCCTAACCTAGAACCGTTGAGCATGCTCATTGATTTTTCCATCAGTGTCCTATTCATCCTTTCTGCAACTCCATTATGCTGAGGAGTGTATGGAGTATTCTTCTTCCTTGCTATACCACACTTCTTATAAAATTCTTCAAATTCATTTCCGCAGAATTCTCCACCATTATCTGTTCTCAATACCTTTATTTTCTTCTCTGTCTGATTTTCTACCAGAGCCTTAAACTCTTTAAATTTATCAAATACCTCAGATTTCTTTCTAAGAAAATAAATCCATGTGTTCCTTGAAAAATCATCTATGAATGAAACATAATACATAGATTTACCTAGGGATGGAACAGGAACAGGTCCAAACACATCAATGTGTATCAAATTTAAGATCCCCTTTGCTCTTGTAGCACCAGATGGGAATCTTACTCCATTCTATTTACCATATATGCAATGTTCATAGAAATCAAAATCCAGAGTGCAATTAGACATACCTCCAACCATACCTTTACCGTGTAGTGTTCAAAGGCCCTTTTCTCCAACATGCCCCAGTCTTTGATGCCACAACATGGTCTTCTTTTCTGGGACAGTATTGGTCTTGTCTCCTTCATTTCTCTTCTCAGGTACAACCGAACTATTACACCCATTAGTATAAGTGCTTCCCAACAACTTGTACAAAGTTCCACACTGAACTCCCCTCATCAACTCCATTGCTCCTCGTACCATCTTGCAAGTGCCGTTTCCAAATACAGTATCCACTCCTGCATCTTCAATCTTGCTTATAGATATTAAGCTCCTGGCTAGTTTTGGAATGTGCAGAACCCTAGGGAGAGTTCTAATCCTTCCATATTTTAGCAACAACTTAACTCTTCCACGTCCCAATATTTTTTCCGTCGAGTCATCTCCTAGAAATACATCACCACCATCATATTTTTCATATTCATAGAACCACTCCCTGTGAGGATTCATATGGTATGACACACCTGAGTTGATAAAACATACATCACAGTCTGCATGTGTACTTGTAGATTCCAAGTAAACATCACCTCCTTCTTTAGTGGAGGTTTTCACCTCTGTGAAAGAGGTACTATTAGATCCGTTTGGTTTTTCAACCTTCTTAGACTTGCAATCGTTCTTATAATTCCATTTTTTACCACACTTCCAACATTTCCTCAAAGATTTTCCTGGAGACTTAGATCTACCTGTAGATTTTGATCTCCACCCCGAAGGCTTACCAGGATTCCTGTCTTGGGTATGACCTCTTACAAATAAAGCATCTATGCTATGACCATCCATGCTTTTTCACCTCATCTCTTCAGATAACAAGGATGCAACTACAACCTCATACTTCAATGTAGATTGAGTGGTACTACCTATTGCTACAACCAGATTATCCCAAGAGTCTGGCAAAGAACATAATAAAGTAATACACTTATCTTCTTCTACAATCATAATATTAATAGAGCCAAGTTGACATGCCAGAGTATTAAAGGCATTTCGATGTTCTGTCACAAAATCTCCATCTTCCATCCTAGTATGATACAACTTCTTTCGAAGAAACAACTTGTTACTAGGGACTTTGATTGATACAAATTCCCCAACTTATCCCATAGTTCCTTGGCTGTAGATTCTCCTGAGACATTCAACAACACCAAATCTGCCAGGCAGAGTCGAATAGTACTCCTTTCTCTTCTGTCCAACTTCTCCCAATCTTCCTTCGAAATACCAGTAGGTGGTGTACTGGTAGTTTGTGTACTAGTAGGTTGTGTACCAGTATTCTGTGTGCTAGTAGACGGTGTACCGGGAGGTTGTGTACCAGGATCCATAGTGATCCATTGTTCTTTGTCTATAAGAAGGTCCTCCATCTTCAGCTTCCATAGCTAAATTTTTTTACCATTGAACTTATCTATCTTAATTCTAGATGTGCTCACCATTCCTATTTCTATACTCGAATATCCACTGCAAAAGATCCCACGAAACCCAGGTTTATCATAGACCCAAGATAAACTTGATCTATCAAGACCAAGCCAAACCCTCAACAACAAAGGCGTCCCTCTGAAGCCAAAAAATGAGCTTTGATACCACATGTAAGTTTTAAACATGTGAAGTAAAGAAATTCATATAGATTCTTAAGCAAACAAAATTTAATCAATGGCTCATACACAAAGTACAAAGAGATTTTATACCAGAAACCCTCAACCGAGAAAACCTTTCTTATATTCATTATATCGAATTTCACCATTCACTATACAACATATACAATGTTTTTAGGTATTCCGTAGATACCAAAACCCTAATCCCTAAAATCGAGATTATTTTTAGTAAATTGCTAAAAATAGCAAAATCCACTAAAAATAGCAAAAACCGCCCCAAAAAAAACATTTCGGGGTGCTTCGCATAACCAGAGGGGGCATACTAGGAAAGCGCCCAGCACACACGACACAAGAAGAGCACTACTACGAGGGATCGTCAGACGCAGTTGTCATATCTGACACACCCACACACACACATGCAAAAAATATAACACATACCCAACATAAATGAAGTGAGAAGAAATTATTCTACATAGACAATGAATAGGAAGACGATCAAGAATTGGAACCATCACAAGATCTAGAGCTAGAAGAGACTACTCCAACGATATATTGTCATGCATTGGTCGTCATCAGTACTCCACAAACCCTCAAGATAGAAGGATATATCAAAAATAAAAAGGGAACAATGTTGATTGATTCTATTACTATCCATAACTTCATCAATTACAAATTATCAAAAGATCTCAATTACTTTGTATATCCAACACCAACGTTTCAAGTAATGATTGCATATGGAGGTACCATAAACTGTTCTGGGAAGTGCCATAGTATTAAGCTCAATATGGGGGAGTATTTATTGGATAGTCCCATGATTTCCATTCAAATGGGTGGTGTTGATGTTATATTAGGGGTCCAATGGTTACAATCATTGGGAACAATGGCCCTTAATTTTCAATATCTTTTCATGATATTTTCCTCAGAAGGAAAGGAAAGGAAATTGAGCTTAGAGGTATCCAAGGGAAACCCTTTAAAGTGGTAAGCAAAAGGGGACACCATGGTGTAATTGCACAATTGTGCCCACTATATGTTCAAACATCTATAATATCCTCTGCTCCAATGGATCTCCAAAAGGTTATCAATAATCATTCCAAGGTATTTAGAGAGATGCCTAAGGGTCTTCCACCTACTCAAAATCATGCCCATGATATTCATCTGTAACCAGGAAGTGTACTTCTAGTCTCCCATGTTTCTTTCTTAAAGAAGATAATCAGTGATAATATCCCAATGCAAACTATTTTATCAGAGATTAATGGAGAAGGGAAAATGTAATACCCCAGTTTTGAGTCTCCAGATTAATAATGCATTTTGTTTATTTGATTGAAGGTCGAAGTGCCTGAACAATTGAAAGGGGCCATAATGACTAGGAAATGTAATACTTTGATCATTATTAATAATAAAATACATCAATGGATGTGATATGGACAAGGACAAGAGTTATAGGGGTTATGATTCCATGAGAGAGGGGGAAAACTGAGGGGCTAAGCCTTTACATTTTTAAATTATTTTTATTTTATCCACCTAGGAAGTTTTGAGAGAAAGGGGGTGTTACGTGAGCTTCTTGGGAGGAGGACACATTATGATTTTGATATTTAAACCTTGTTCTTGATTGTCTCGAGGGTTGTTTATTCATTCTTACTCAAAAATCATTTTTGGAGTCGTTCTTATTGAATTCACTCTTCTGCTCATTCTTGGTTTTGCATGGGGAAAGGAAAACAAATTACTAAAGGAAAACATCCATGGTTTGTTGGTTGTAATTAATTATTGTTTATTCCAGAAATGGAGGGATTTATGTTGTTAGGATCCGATCCTAACCCATCTTCGTTGGTCATTAGTTAGTAGGATATGATTTATTTGTAATAAAGGCCGACATTAGTTAATAAGGCCTAATAAATAAAGGAGAATAAGTCAATGTAAGAAGACCTAATATAAGCTTTATCTTCTAGAAAGATCTTCCTCTAGAAGCTTCCTCGAAGAGGCAAGTGAACATTTCTATCTCTAATAAAGGTGCTCTTTCTGGTGTTATTTTGGTATTGTTCTAACTATAATCTTGTTGTTCCATTACTAATTGTTAAATATTTATGTTCTGCATATTATTATTCATCTGGCATATTGCATGTGGTATCAAATCTCCTTCATGGGAAGAACTTGTGGGGTATTTTTTTCAAGGTAGAGACGCATTCTGACATCTTTAAGCTACAAATATATGTCATTCTGTGCATAAATCTGTGATCAGGGACTTTGTTACGAGGAAAATCTCTCTATGGCTAGTGGTAAACCACAACAGACAGAAATGACTGCAAAAATCAACTCTAATATCAAGTATGCTATATAAACAAATATGCTAACAAGACAAGATAAGAGGCCTACCTTGTCCAAACGTTTGATGAAGTCCACCATTGAGAACTTGACCCAAAGAAATATACCTACAAGTAGTCCTCAACAACCAAGAAATGCAAGTATATGGTGATAATATATATTGTTAGCACATTCAATAGCATAATCCATTAACATTCATAACAAATACTCCCATGGAATAACAATTCAAATATTTGCGAGATATTAATTGGATGAAAAAAGAATATTTCTATTAAGATATAATCAACAGAAATGAATGAGTTACAAAATTTCGTGTCGACACAGTTCAAAATCGAGAAACCAAGTTCCTCTGAGATGGGCCTCCACCACTTCAATCCTCCACCAAAGGCAATATCATATAAGAGAGACAATGAAGTTTTCAATCAATAAGGGAAGATCTTGAGGGTTGAACAATGTGTTCAGACTTAAAGGACAAAGGGATGCAAAATCAATGTCAAGTGAATAATTTCTCCAGAGTAACTTAACAGTCAACTAAAGACAGGTTTCATGTCATTCCATAGACACTTAACAGTCACCACAGAGACCCAAGAAGACTTAGTAATCATCAAAACCTACCCAGAAACCACCAAACCCAACAATCAAGCAACAAAGGTTGATGTAAGCAACTTTTCAAGGGAAAAGTGCGTATGTATGTAGCTTGCAGAAGTAAAACACATGTATGTACGAGACTATCAAGAAAAAACCCACGTATATGTGTCAAAACACAACTAGGCTAAGGAGAAGGATGAGAAACTCAGACTCGGAGTGAACTTAGGATGTCAGGAAATCATATGACAAGAAACTCAATATGAATGATAGCAATCTAAGGAGAAAAACACTCCAAACCCCAAAAAAGAATATTTTATCCCCAGTATGGTCGCCAGTTCTGTTACGAGGAAAATATCTATATGGCTAGGGGTAAACCACAACACACAGAAATGACTGTGGAAATCAACTGTAATATCAAGTATGCTATATAAATAAATATGCTAAAAAGACAAGATAAGAGGCCTACCTCATCCAGACGTTCGATGAAGTCCACCATTGAGCACTTGTTCCAAAGCAGTATACCTGCAACTAGTCCTCAACAACCAAGCCATTATAACCCTATGTTTCATAGGATCAACTGGTGACTGGAAATTTTTTACTCTTGATGTAGTTTGGTTGTAAATAATATTTCATTTTGCAAATTATTTTCAAAAGAAAGAAAGAAAAGAAAAAATAAAGAATAAAGAAAGAAAAGAAAAAGAATAAAAGAGGGCATAAAAGGAAAATGGATAAGGTCCCATGCAATAATAATGACTTGATCCATACATTTTAAACCATGTTCAAGTCCTTTTGAATTTATGCTTATAGGATTAGTGAATAAATCTTGGCTAAACTGTTTGATCTTAGCCAAGTATATAGGTTAGTTAGTGAATAAATTTGATCAAACTATTTAAACTTGATCAAATAGCCCTAGGATAGAGTAATTTTTAGCCCAACAATCTAATATGGGTTAAATGTGTTAGGTAAATAGGTTAGAATATAGGTTAGCTGGATTTCCTTCAATAAAACAAGCATGATGTTGGATGAGATTCATTATTTTGATGTTAGAAGGTTGTGTTCTAACCCATTGGTGGAAGAATGAAAGAAAATAGCACAAAAGACCCACAAATCCATGCTATCCTAAGTTTCTGCAGTGCAATATGATTCATGCCCTAGGATTAAAGAGTGCGCCGAGATCTACGATCGAGAAAACGACGCTCAGATCAATGACCGAGAAGTAATATTGGACCCTCCCAACCATTCTACCTTTAATGGCGGGGGGGGAGGTGGAGGGTCCGAGTTGGTGGTATTTCCCGACATGCCCCATCCTAACGTGTCACCATTATGTTAATTTGGACCCCCCTTGCTCTAAACTAGTTACAACCTACTTGCCCCTCTGAGTAAACCGCCATACCATTTTCTCATATCACTATCATCTCGTGACATCACACTCCACTACCACCGCCATCCCCTGATGTCACACTCCACTACCGCCTCCAACAAGTCATGTCTCATCATATCTCCAACATATTCCCCTCCACTCACCTGTCGCACGTCATATCTCATTTAGCTATTATCCAATCAGATCTTTCCACATCACCCTTGCTCACCTGTCACCCATCCTTTAATGTCCACCTCATACCTGAGTTATTCGTTGGCTAATTAATACAGACCAACATATCCGTTAGCCTACTGACCTGTTTCCCCGTGCCTCCAATGATTAACCATTTGCCCCAATAATCCTATTCTTTTTTTCAATTCTTCCATTTTTCACAATATAGACACCTTTGAAATCACTATTCCCTGCGTTCTTTCCTTCCACAACCCCCATTAATTCATGAAATCTACAGTCATCGTCATCCCCTATTCAAATTGTGCAGGCATCATTTGAAGTGACGGTGCCAAAGTCCAAACAATCAAAAATTGATGAAAATCCTTTCCTTCTGCCTCCAGTCAACATCGACCGAATCCCTATGGCCGACAAAGATTACCTGATTTTCAATCCCAAATGTGAGTTCGATTTTGATGAGCTACACTTGTGGTTCATAGACACTATCTTAGACCAGAGTGATGAGATTGGACTCTGGGAGTCCAATCTCCCATGATACCTATTTCCCCAAATTCATCATTTCTCTGAGTTCACCCTCAAGTGCAGGCTCATTACCTTCCCGATTAGAGAGCTATTTTTTCTTCCTATGGAGAGACCCTGTTCACTATCACACTTGAATCCATCGACCATATGCTGCAAATAACCAAAGCCGAATCCTTTTCTCCTTTTACCATTGAGATCTTATCCGAAATGTATCAAAAGTTGTCTTTTCCCCAAAGAGCGCAGATCTTTGAACTTTTCCTCCCTAAGAGTGCCCCATTACCCAAAGTAAATCCCCCGTATCAGTCATTGATTTTCTCAGTAAATGGAAATCAAATTATCTCTTCTCTTTCCAGCCTACTTGGATACTACTCATATGAATGGGTAGATGAGATAATCTTGGGTTATCTATCTATTTTCTCTAACGAGGAAAACACCACAATGTAGTTTGACTACAATAGTTTCTTGGCCGAGAATATCCACGAACAACTGTTCAAGTTTCCCACATAAGGCATGTTCTAGTATTCTTCAATACTCGCATACTTGTTCGTATTTTTATAGACAGACAAATTCCTATTTTCCATACAAAAGCTAGATCAGAATGGAAAACCACAACCGGTCACATCTTGGACATCACTGCTGAGAAGGAACTCACCAGATTTCACCTTCAATCAGTTCATAGATCAGTTCTACCATCCACTGGTAAGTATGCTCAGCGGTCGACGAGAACCAAGGATAAACAAATAAATCCAGTGAATTTTACACGTCTCAGACCTCGCCAAGACCAGAGACTGGTACCTATACCAGAACCACACAGAGATTAGAATTTATGGATGCGAGATGGCTCCCTACAAATTGCCCAGATATTTTCCTGTGCGTATCTTCACCCCAAAATATATTAGGCTAATGATTAACTTAGATGATATTCATTCTGTATCCTTCAATAAGAAACAACAATTGAGGATCAAGGGATAGATAGGACCTTTCATCTGTAATAGCCGAGCTGCAGGGGTAATGGATGATAAGCATTTGAAGGAGATGAAGTTTAACATCAGTTTTTCATGGCAATATGATCCCTGTGACATTATTGCAGAAACCAGGATAAAGAATAAAATCTCTCCATACGCTCATGTTCCCAAACCCGAAATTGAGAAGTTCATGAATCTGACAGAGTGGGAAGTGAACACTTTGGAAGACTCAGAACAACAACCTCCTTCAGCCAGTGTTTCAAAAACCATTATTCCACAGGTACCATCAGAGAAGAGGCCTAGAAAGGAAGTCTCCCCGTCAGTCATTAAAGTCTCAACAGAGGATTTCTGGGTTTACAGGAAAAAACCCAAGATCAATCATACCCCTGACAGATCTAGAGGAGAAGAGACTCTGTCTACTACAGTAGTAGAGGGAGAAAATTCACCATTGTTTTCAAGAAGTCAAAAAATGATGTCTACCTCTTCATCAAAGAAGCAGAATGACACCATATTGACCGCTCAACCATCACAAGGATCCACAGGACTAAGTATTTTTGAAAAATACACTCTGATTAAGAAGAAGAATGAGATGCTGACCAACAGTACCAACACCCATTTCTATAAGAAAACATCAACAACACAACATAGACTGCTCTCCACCTTTGATACTAAAAAAGGGGAGAATGCATATGGATTTCTTATAGGCACAGGTACCTCAACCAAAGGAAATTTCTGACTACAAAAGGTCAACTTTCGAGTTTGATGCTACAGAGGTACATCCAGTTGACTAGATGGACCTGCACAGACAAACCAGATAAATGATTTTCTCCACATTGGAAAACACTTCCACAACTGCTGCAAAGTTACAGGTGTCACTAAACAATGTTCAAACTCAACTAAAGCTGGAGAAAGTGTCATCTTTTTCAAAGGACAAGAGGATCAAATATTTATAAGAGCTAGTACTTAAAATTGGCTACGACCCCTCCAATGTGAAAGTAGCTGAAGAACTGCTAAAGAAGAATAATGTTGACATAGAATCCTTGAGGAAACAATTAAAATTTCCAGCTACTGAAGACTCATAGGCCAAAGAGATGGCCGAGACAGAAGGCCAAAAGGAATAAATTCTAAATTTAATCATGGAACAAAATGCACAGATCAAGGAAATGGAAGCAGAATTGGAAAGGTTAGTAAAGGAAAAGGAACAAACAGAGCCCATGGAAGTCATTCCACTGAGTGCGGTTCCCCTAAAAGGAGTTAGGATAGTGACAACATCATCACCTACCACAACATAACTTCCATCAGCTTCCCCACTGACAGTTCTAGGGACATCTAAAGCTTTAGCAAAGTCAATGGAGGAGATGACCCTACAAGGAGTAGAAATTAAAAAATTGTATCATGAAATAAAGAATCTCCATAAACTTAAATCCTCCTTCCAGGCAAGTTATAGTACTGAGAGGCACACATAAGAAAAACTTAAGCAGGAAATACAACAATTGTAAAAGAAAATAGTTGTGCGTAAAACACTAGTAGAAGCCAAATAGAACATTTGGATGGATATCTCAAAATCCATGGTGGAAATTTGCCCACTCATGTAGATCATGTTCAAGCAACATGAATTGGTTTTAAGGAGTAGGTAGGCCATTGATAGGATAAAGGGATATCTAGGGGAGATGCCCACAGAGGAAAATGAAATCATCAGGTTTCTAAATTTGAAGACTAAGGATGAGCTGGAAAGTCTAGAAATTGAGGATAGGACTAAGACTATCCTCGAGGTCAAGAAAGTCCTGACCAAGAGAGGACTAATGTTACAGTTGGAGGAGAGAACCTAGAACGTGGATATCGGAGTTCATATATTCTTCAACAAAATTGATGTTTTGCAAAACAAAGGTCTTCCCATCTTACTGTTTTTAAATGACAAGATGATGACTTTGTCTAACTACAAGCAATAAATTCCATGGTGGAAAAGGATAGCTCCAAGTTTTCAGGAATACAGGGTAGCATAAATGGAAAGGAATTTTTAGAGACTCTACAATTGGATCTCAGTATCCAACACAAAATCAAGTATATTTTCATCACCAAGCCAACTTTCACCAAATATACAAAGATGGACAAAGTTTAAAGAAGGTTACTAAAAGTCACCATTCCCAGTCAAAAGAGATGGGAGGATATGTGCACTCTGATGGAGTGAGTGATGAGGTGTACAATCCAAGTCAGCATGCCAAATAGTCAAAGTCAAGTTGATGACTCACCAAAAACCTTCCCCAAAATCAACACAAAGAATCCAACAGATCATCAACAGTTCCTACAATTTTGTATTTTGTTATCTAGTTAGTTAGCCTTGGATTTTTCCACGTCCTGATAATTAATGACAGGATCGATTGTAATCTTTTTCTATATATGTATTTCAAACTTCTAAGTATTGAGGGTTGATATTTTATGCCCAAGAAAGATGTAAGCACTGTAATATTTATCAAGAGATCTACCAGTAATAAAAAGGACATTTCCCAAGATTCCTGTGAGTTAACTGTTGGTGATGATTACTCCTCTTCGCTGAATGTTTTTCCCGTCTACGTAATCATTTATGTTTTCTATATCTGATCATTTAAAAGAAGTTAAAGTTGTAGAATTTATCTTTGTATACTCTGTTTCTGGCTTTTAAAGATCTAAGTGTTTGTCTTCTGATGTTATTATAAATAAATTCTTAAATGCTTCTTTATTTTAACTGATTATCTCATCTTTTCTACTATCCATCATTTTAACTCTAAAGGATCCAACAGTTGCATTATCTTGCCCTGTGAAAAGACCTTATAAAATCTGTTCTTTGGTCTCAAACTTTATAAAACAGACCCCATATCCCAATGGATGCGTAAGCAATATTTCATCCATTTTATAAAACAAATAACACAGTCTTATTTATTTAACTAGCCTAATATCTGAAACCTGAAACATAGTTAAATATTACAAAGAGGTCACTCTCTAAAACTGTCAGGGCTAGATCCCAGTTTCAAAGTGGTTGGATAAAGTTACCTCTGATAAATTTCTTCTACCTCCCGACAACCTTTGGAAATTTACAGAGCGATAACATAGTGGCGACCATACTGGGGACTGAACAAACTTTCTATCCTATGATTTATTTTCCCAAGATAAAGAAAACTTATTTCTAAACAAATCATAAAATCTAAACTTATAAAGAGATAATGTTCATAGGTTGTTAAAGTTTGTATATAATTATTTTAAAATTTCTTAAAAAATTAAAATTATGGCTTCTAAAAGAGTTTTCACTAGATCTCATCCAGATCCAAAACCTGCAACAACAATAGACGATCCAGAAAAATTACTTAGAAATAAAAATGCCGCAGAGGGTTCCGTCAGTCACAATCCTCTTCATAGGTCCCCTTCTCTCCTAGAGAAGCTTGTTTCCCTTTAGGATCTCTAGTTTGACATATCTTTTGAACAAAGCCTTTTTAGAAAAAATCCGACAGCTTTGTAAGTGAAACAGTTTTAGATCAAGCCATCCTACAACCCAGGACCCCTGAAATACTTTCTCCTAGGGCAGACGTTGATCAACTATTTCTTCAGAAATTTGACAAGTTAGAAGATCTAGTAGTGAATCTTGATCAAGCCTTAAACAAAGCTCACTTCCAACAATCAGTCAAACTTTCTTCCTTGACTATTGCTGCAGCTTCTGTTAAACCTAAATCAACTCACGTCCTTCCTTCCAACCCTTCATCTTACACAACTTCTGTCACTTTCCCTCCAATCACACAAGTTGTTGTTCAGCCTACTCCACCAATAATGGAAGCAAGATATGCTCCATTAGTGTTGGCTTCTCCTTTACATGCCATGCCTCAGGACTATCAAACCAGACTTCCTCAGTTTGATGGTACTGGTCCTCTGAATGCACAACAACATGTTGATAAGATGAATGATTATTTGGATTTGCAGGAAGTTGATGAGGCAGACGTCCAGATGAGACTTTTTGCACAGAGTCTGACCGGGGATGTTAAAAAATGGTTCAAATATTTACATCCTACTACAGTAGTGGACCTTGCTGCTTTCCAATGGAGTTTTCTTGAAAGATGGGAGGTAAAGAAAAATCCTCTCCAGGTCATGTCAGAATATGAGAATATCAGAACGAACCAAGGAGAGACAGTGCAGGATTACTGCACTCGTTTCAACAATCTTTACAATGCAATTCCAGCGGATATCAAACCAACTCAAGGTTTGGCATTAATAAAATTCCCCGATGGATTTGACATTGATATGTCATATTAGTTAAGGGAAAGAAATTTTGCAACTCTGGAAGACCTGCAGAAAAGTGTTGTAAGTGTGGAAGCAAATATTTTAGCTAGAAGAGACAGGTAGGGAATAGAAAGAAGGGTCATGATTAAGGAAGAGCCTTCCACTTCCTCTTCATATGCCAAACTAGATTCCCTAGCCAGAGCTATGGAGAGAATGATGGAGAGACTTACTATAGCCGACAAAAATCCACCCAGGGAAAACCAAGCCGCTAATCAGATTCATAATCCAAAATTCAGAAGAAATCCCACCCAGATCAGGCGGAGAGATCCCAGATATCAAAGAGAACAGAGGGGGCCCGATCAGCAGATCAGGCCACCCCTTCAGGAAAATTACGCTGATGAAGGTGGGGAGATAATCGAAGAATTGGACGACACTCATATAAACCTCATGGGCATCCACGATGATGCATCCATTTTTCTCACTCAGGAAGAGCATGAGCTCTTTCTCCTTTCACAAATAGAGGTAAATGAGTAAGCATAGGAAACAAAGCATCAAGCCTTTGAAAATTCTATAATGGAGGTCCACAGGTAATATAACTTGAGAAGCAAGAGGAAAAATGAAAATCCTCCAAAGAAGGCTGTTGAAACAAAGAAGGCTACCGAAACAAAGAGAATAGTTGAGACCAAGAAAATCTTAGAAACTTCTCCCAAGAAAGTCCCTGAGAGGAATAATGCCGAATCTCCTGCAAAAAGAAACCCTGAAATTTTACAAAGATCAAATCAGACTAAGGTTTCATCGACTAGTCAGCCAAGTAATTCTACCCAGAGGGCTCCGAAGGATAAACCATAAGTGCAGAGCCTAAGAAAATCTTCCACTACTTTTATCCTTAAAGGGGAGCTAGATAAATTAAAGATTCCCATTCCTCTTTCCAACCTGATGAGAAAGAACGCTTACAGGTCGTAGGTGATTAAAGCATTAAGCATCGAACCAGAGAAAAGTACGAAGACCTTAAATGTTGGATCAACCAATCACTCAGACACGATAAATATTACTAATGATCAACTTGAGCTCTTGTTTGGCCCTGAAGTTGATGGTCAAACCGATAACGATGTCGTTCCCCCTTTCTACATAAGCCTGAATATCCACGACTCGATATTACACAATGCTATGTTGGACTCAAGTGCCTCTCACAACTTGATGCCCAAAGCTGTGATGGAAAAGTTGGGAATTGAGGTCACTAGACCCTACAAGGATTTGCATTCTTTTGACTCTAGCAAGGTCAAATGTATAGGGATAATTAAAGATTTATGCATCACCCTAACTCAAATCCTAGCGAAGAGTATGGTGATGGATATCGTGGTTGCAGATATTCTCCCAAAATATGGTATGTTACTATCAAGATCTTGGGGAGATAATATGAAAGGTACCTTGCAGCTACATATGTCCTATGCCACCATCCTGGTATTTGGACAACAAAGAAGACTATACAGAGAGACTCTGATGTAAAAAGCCACACAAATACCCACTATACTTTGCACACTCTGATATGGATTCATTCATTCTGTACAATGATGGTGAACTAGAAGGACAAATTTCTTAGGTGGAAGATGATACACTTGATCCGAAAGAAGATAAAGCAATCGCTGAGGTAAGAAATACTGCAACTGTGGAAAGTGAGGAACTGCCAACAGATTTTTGGAGCATGGATTTTGATAGAGTTGTGAGAAAGGAGGGAGATGGAGCTAGATTTTGGTTGCATAATCACAAATCGAGGTATTCAGAGAGCCATTCTTACAAACTGAATTTCCAATGCACTAACAACATAGTTGAGTATGAAGCTTTGATGCTCGGCCTGAAACTACTGAAGAAGGTTGCTGCCAAACAAATTATGGTAAGGGGTGACTCTGAATTTATTATTAAGCAAATTAAAGGTGAGTATGCAGATAAACATACCAGACTTAGAGCTTACATGAATGCCACTATGGATTCCCTTCAATGTTTTACAGAAATCGACTTGCAGGTAATGCCCAGGGGACAAAGAATACGTCAGCAGCTAGATGCAAAATACCTTTCTGTCCCACTCACCAATACACAGTAGAGGTGACGTGTAGACCAACTGTTCCAGACAACATCAGATACTGGTAGGTATTTGGGAATGAAGATCAAATTGAAGACTTCCTACAGTGTAAGAATGATTTCAAATGTACAAATATAGACTTAGAGAATGATGATGATAATTTAAATAAATCTATTTTTGGAAATGGTAGTGTAAATAAAGTAGATTCAGAGGAATTGAATGAAAATGAAGTAGATTCTGGTATTTTACATTTGAAAAACAATGTGTTACCTAGAGGTTTAGTTCCGCTCGAAGATTTGTTTGATTTTAATGATGTAGTGGAAAAAGTAAAAATTGAAGCTAGTGGTAAAGAGGTCGAAGAGTGTAACAAAGGAAAAGAGGAAAAACCCAAGATGATAAAACTTTCCAAATCTCTACCCCCTGAGAAAAAATGAAAATACATTGAACTGTTTAAGGAATATGTATATGTGTTTGCTTGGGGTTACGAGGATTTAAAATCTTATGACACAAGTATCATACAACATCGAATCCCAATAAAATAAGAACTCAAACCTTTCAGGAAGAAACTTAGGATCATCAATCCCAAGTTGCTTCCCCCAATAGAAAAGGAAATCAATAAAATGTATGATGCCAAAATTGTATTTCCCTTGAGATTTTCCAACTGGGTTTCAAATCTGGTTCCTACTAGGAAGAAAACTAGTGAAATCAGGCTTTGCATTGATTTTAGAAATCTGAACAAGGTTTCCCTCAAAGATAATTACCCTTTGCCTAAAATGGACCACATCTTACAAAAGGTATTTGGGTCTAGTAGGATCTCCTTACTAGATGGTTTCTCGGGTTACAACCAAGTCCTTATCCACCCAGATGACCAGGAGAAAACATCATTCGCCACACCCTGGGTAACTTTCATGTATGTGAAAATGCATTTTGTTCTTATGAACGATGGTGCCACTTTCCAAAGAGAAATGGATATTGCTTTTTGGACGATCTTGGAAGATTTATAGTCATATATCTGGATGATGTGACTGTCTACTCCAAAATTGATGAGGAACATTTACAACATCTCAGACGAGTGTTTGAGAAGTGCAGAAAGTTTGGGATTTCACCGAATCCCAAAAAGAACCTTTTCGATTTAGAGGAAGGCAAGTTGTTGGGGCACATAATCTCTAAATATGGAATTAAAATAGACCCTATCAGAATAGAAGCCATCCAGAAAGTGGAACACCCTAGGAACATCAAAGAGTTACAATCATTCATTGGGAAAATAAATTTCCTAAGAAGATTCATACCCAACTTGGTCGAACTTCTTAGGAATATCACAAATATGTTGAAAAAAGACACCAAAATCAGATGGAACACCGAGTCCAAATAATCATTTGAGTAGGTGAAACATGCACTCACCCAAGCCCCAATTTTGATCATCCCAGATTACACCAAATATTTCTTTTTGTTCTCTTTCGGTTCTAAACACACCATCGCAATAGTACTATTGCAGAAAAACAATGAAGGTTATGAACAACCCATAACATTTTTCAGTAAATCTTTGAGAGATGTTGCATTGAACTAAAACATAATGGAGAAACAAGATTTTTCCCTGGTAAAGGCCATAAAATATTTCAGAGTCTATATTCTCCATTCTCACACAATTGCATATGTTCTGAATGCCATGGTAAAAGATATACTGACTTAGGATAATCTAGATGGTAGGAAAGGAAAGTGGATTGCGATTATTCTGGAATATGACATAGAAATAAAACCCACTAAACTGATCAAAGGTCAGGGTTTGGCCAAACTAATGGTTGAATCCAATTTTCATGCTATAGACATTAATTGTTTGGCTGTAGTTGACGAGCAGGAAGAGCAGGCGACTCCAAATGTAAAAGAGGCAGTCTTAAACTCTCCTTGGTATGCATACCTCATTTTTGTACTTCATAAATTACAAGCTCCTACCGGTTTGCTAAGACCAAAGCTAGATTTATTAAACTAAAAGCATTGAAATATTGTATTTTAGAAGGAAACCTTTATTGGAAAGACCCTGTAGGTGTTTTTGTTATTTGCCTATTGAAGGATGAAGCTGACAGGGTATTGCAGTATTTCCATGCAGGGGACTGTGGCAGTCATCTAAGTTGGAATACCACATCTAACAATATTTTCAGAAATGGTTTCTACTGGCCTACATTGTTTGTTGACGTTCATCAGAAAGTCACTTCTTGCCACAAATACCAGGTTTTCGAAGGTAAAAGGAAGCTTTTGCCTCTCCCCATGAAACCCATATCAGTTGAAGCTCCATTCCAACAATGGGGTTTAGACTTTATCAGATAAATACATCCACCATCCTCGGGCCAACATAAGTGGATCCTCATAGCCATAGACTACTTCACTAAGTGGATCGAGGCTGTGCCATGCAGGCAAGCTACTGACTCTGTTATCATTAAATTTTTGGAAACTAATATTTTTTCTCGCTTTGGATTCCCTAGGAAAATTATAGCTGACAATGCAACGACTTTGAGATCCAAAATACTTATAGAGTTTTGTAGCCAATACCACATTACTTTGGGACACTCAACATCTTATTATCCTCAGGGAAATGGGTTGGCTGAGTCCTCAAACAAAAGTCTGGTGAATATCATCAAGAAAACACTACAAGAGAACAATAAGTCCTGGCATAATAAGTTGGTTCATGTGCTCTGGGCTGATAGACTAAGAACCAAACGATCAATTGTTATGCCCCCATACCAGTTGGTATATGGTACAGAGGCAACGTTTCCTTTTTCTTTGGGGGTCCCTGTCATGAAGCTATTGCAGGAAGTACAAGCAGAGCCAAATGACACCCAAAGAAGAATAAATCAAATGATCCAGTTGCAACAGTCCAGAGAAGAAGTGTATAACAAGACTCAGGTTATCCAAGAAGGTATGAAAAAGATTTATGACAAAAGAACTAAAGAGGACGATTTTGAGTTGGGTGATTTGGTGCTAAAATGAGATTCGATAAATGAGGATAATGGTAAACATGGAAAGATTGATATCTTATGGAAAGGTCCTTACATCATTCAAACATTCAGAGGAAATAATTCATTTTTTCTCAAAGATAGTGATGGAATAGACTTGCCAGGTGGACCTATGAATGGTAGGATGTTAAAGCATTACCTTCCACCCGAATAAAGAT
The DNA here is from genome assembly GCA_009831015.1 of Picea engelmannii. Taxonomy (NCBI): domain Eukaryota; kingdom Viridiplantae; phylum Streptophyta; class Pinopsida; order Pinales; family Pinaceae; genus Picea; species Picea engelmannii. The sequence goes on along the minus strand of ML785495.1, from coordinate 334,721 downwards.
CTCATAAATCTATTTCCACTGTACATACCATTTCTTTACATTCAGGTTGTGTATGGGTGATATTGATCAGATGGTTGAAGCCCGCAGAGAAGGCCCTAAGCCATTGACCACTGCCACCGAATTCTCAAAATAAGAACAAATCAGATAGCCGAATAAGCAATGGAAGAAATATTTACAAACATCAGGAAGCGGGTTCTTGGCACTTCGCAAGGAGAGCACCATCCGCAGGTGGAGCCACTGTTATAACCCTATGTTTCATAGGATCAACAGGTGACTGGAAATTTTTTAATATTGATGTAATTTGGTTGTAAATAATATTTCATTTTGAAAATTATTTTCAAAAGAAAGAAAGAAAAGAAAAAAGAAAGAATAAATAAAGAAAAGAAAAAGAAAGAAAAAATAAATAAAAGAAAAAAGAAAGAAAAGAAAAAGAATAAAAGAGGGCATAAAAGAAAAATGGATAAGGCCCCATGCAATAATAATGACTTGATCCATACAGTTTAAACCATGGTCAAGTCTTTTTGAATTTATGCTGATAGGATTAGTGAATAAAGCTTGGCTAAATTGTTTAATCTTAGCCAGGTAGATAGGTTAGTTAGTGAATAAATTTGATCAAACTATTTAAACTTGATCAAATAGCCCCAGGATAAATTAATTTTTATCCCAACAATCTAATTTGGGTTAAATGTGTTAGGTAAATAGGTTAGAAAATAGGTTAGTTGGATTTCCTTCAATAAAACAAGCATGATGTTGGATGAGATTCATTATTTTGATGTTAGAAGGTTGTGTTCTAACCCCTTTGTGGAAGAATGAAAGAAAATAATGCAAAAGACCCACAAATCCACGATATCCTAAGTTTCTGTAGTGCAATATGATTCGTGCCCTAGGATTAAAGTGTGCCCTGAGATCTACGGCTAAGCAAATGCTGCTCAGATCAACGATCGACAAGTAATATCGGACCCCCTTGACCATTCTACCTTTAATGGTGGGTGGGGGGGGGGGAGTCCGAGTTGGTGGTATTTCCTGGCGGGCCCCATCATAACGTGTCACCATTCTGTTAACTCAGACCCCCCTTTCTCTAAACCAGTTACTACCTAGCCCCCCTCCTAGTAAACCACCATACCAGTTTCTCATACTACCGTCGTCTCGTGACATCACACTCCACTACCACCATCGTCCCCTAATGTCACACTCCACTACTGCCTCCCACAAGTCATGTCTCATCATATCGTCAGCATATTCCCCTACACTCACCCATCGCACGTCAGATCTCGTTCACCTATTATCCAATCACTGCTTTCCACATCACCCTCGCTCACCCGTCACCCATCCTTTAATGTCCACCTCATACCCAAGTTATCCATTGGATAATTAGTACAGGCCAACATATCCGTTAGCTTGCTGACCTGTTTCCCTGTGCCTCCAACGAATACCCATTTGCCTCGATAATCCCATTCTTTTTCGCCATTCTTCCATTTTTCATGATACAAACACCTCTGAAATCACTATTCCCTGCTAGCTTTCCTTCCACAACCCCCATTAATTCCTGAAATCTAAAGTCAGTGTCATCCCCTGTTCAAATTTCGTAGGCATCATTTGAAGTGACGGCCCCAAAGTCCAAACAATCATAAATTGATGAAAATCCTTTCCTTCTGCCTCTAGTCGACATCGACCGAATCCCTCTAGCCAACAAAGATGACCTGATTTCTGAGCACAAATGTGAATTCAATTTCGCTGAGCTACACTCGTGGTTCAGAGACACTTTATTAGACTGGAGTGACGAGATCGGAATCTGGGAGTCCAATCTCCCATGATACCTGTTTCCCCAAATTCATCATTTCCCCGAATTCGCCCTCAAGTGCCAGGCTCATTACCTTCCCGATTAGAGAGCTATTGTTTCATCCTCTGGAGAGACCCTGTTCACTATAGCACCCGAAGTCATCGACCAGATGCTGCAAATAACCAGAGCTGGATCCTTTTCTCCTTTTACCATTGAGATCCTAACCAAAATGTATCAAAAGTTGTCCTTTCCCCAAAGAGCGCAAATATTTGAAATTTTCCTCCCTGAGAGTGCCCCATTACTCAAAGAAAATCCCTTGTATCACTCATCGATTTTCTCAGTAAAAGGAAATCAAATTATATCTTCTATTTGCAGCCTATTTGGATACTACTCGGACGAATGGGTAGATGAGACAATCTTGGGTTATCTGTCTATTTTCTCTATCGAGGAAAACACCACAATGTAGTTCAAATACATTAGTTTCTTGGCCGATAATATCCACAAACAACTCTTCAAGTTTCCCACAGAAGGCATGTTCCGGTATTCTTCAATACTGGCATACTTGTTCGTATTTTTCCAGACAAACAAATTCGTGTTTTCCATGTAGAAGCTAGATCATAATGGCATACCACAACTGGTCACATCTTGGATGTCACTACTGAGAAGGAAATCACCAGATTTCACCTTCAATCAGTTCATAGATCATTTCTACCATCCAGTGGTAAGTATGCTCAGCGACCAACAAGAACCAAGGATAAACGAAGAAATCCAGTGAATTTTACACCTCTCAGACCTCACCAAGACCAGATACTGGTACCTGTACTAGAACCACACATAGATTAGAATTTATGGATGCGAGATGGATCCCTACAAATTTCCCAGATATTTTCCCATTTGTATCTTTTCCCTGGAATATATTAGGCAAATGATTAACTCAGATGATATTCATTATGTAACCTTCAACAAGAAACAACAATTAAGGATCAAGGGACATATAGAAACTTTCATATGTAACAACCAAGCTGCAGGGGCAATGGACGATAAGCTTTTGAAGGAGATGAAGTTCAACATCAGTTTTCTGTGGCAATATGATCCCTGTGGAATTATAGAATAAACCATGCTAAAGAATAAAATCTCTCCATATGCTCATGTTCCCAAACCTGAAATTGAGAAGTTCATGAATCAGATAGAGTGGGAAGTGAACACTTTGGAAGACTCATAATGAAAACCTCCTTCATCTAGTGTTTCACAAACCATTACTCCACAGGTACCATTAGAGAAGAGGCCCATAAAGGAGGTCTCCCTGTCAGTCACTGAAGTCTCAACAGAGGATTTTCGAGTTTACAGGAAAAAACCCAAGATCAATCATACCCTTGACAAATCTAGAGGAGAAGAGACTCTGTCTACTACAGTAGTAGAGGGAGAAAATTCACCATTGTTTTCAAGCAGTCAAAAAATGATGTCTACCTCTTCATCAAAGAAGAATACTGAAACCATATTGACCGCTCAACCATCACAAGGATCTGTAGGAGTAAGTATTTTTGAAAAATACAATCTGATTAAGAAGAAGAATGAGATGCTAACCAACAACACCTATGCCCAATTCTGGAAGCAAACATCAACAACATAACATAGACTGCTCTCCGCCTTTGATACTAAAAAGGGGAGAATGCATATGGATTTCTTGCAGGCACAAGTGCCTCAACCAAAAGAAATTTTCGACTACAAAAGGTCAACTTTTGAGTTTGATGCTGTAGAGGTACATCCAGCTGACCAGATGGACCTGCACAGACAAACCAAAGAAATGATTTTCTCCACATTGGCAAACACTTCCACAACTGCTGCAAAGATACAGGTGTCTTTGAACAATGTTCAGACTCAACTAAAGCTGGAGAAAGTGTCATCTTTGGCAAAGGACAACATGATCAAATCTTTAGAAGAGTTGGTACTTAAAATTGGGTATGACCCCTCCAATGTGAAAGTAGCTGAAGAACTGCTGAAGAAAAAAAATGCTGACATAGAATCCTTGAGGAAACAATTAAAATTTCCAGCTACTGAAGACTCACATGCCAAAGAGATGGCCAAGAAAGAAGGCCAAAAGGAAGAAATGCTAAAGTTAATCATGGAACAAAACACACAGATCAAGGAGATGGAAGCAGAATTGGAACAATTAGTAAAGGAAAAGAAACAAACAGAGCCCATGGAAGTCATTCCCCTGAGTGTGGTTCCCCTCATAGGAGTTAGCACAATGACAACATCAGCACCTACCACAACATAACTTCCATTAGCTACTCCAGTGACAGTTCTAGGGACATCTGAAGCTCTAGCAAAGTCAATGGGGGAGATGACCCTACAAGGAGTAGAAATTAAAAAATTGCATCACGAAATAGAGAATCTCTAGAAACTTAAATCCTCCTTCCAAGAAAGTTACAATACTGAGAGGCACACATCATAAAAACTTAAGCAGGAAATACAACAACTGCGAAAGAAAACAGTTGTGGGAAAAACACTAGCAGAAGCCAAAGAGAACGTTTGTATGGATATCTCAAAATACATGGTGGAAATTTGGCCACTCGTGCGGATCATGTTTGAGTAGCACGAATTGGTGTTAAGGAGCAGACAGACCATTGACAAGACAAAGGGAGAGCTGGGGGAGATGGCCATAGAGGAAAATGAAATCATCAGGTTTCTAAATTCGAAGACTAAGGATGAGTTGGAAAGTCTAGAAATTGGGGATAGGACTGAAACTATCCTTGAGGTCAAGAAAGTCCTGACCAAGAGAGGAATAATGTTACAGTTGGAGGAGAGAACCCAGAACATGGATATCAGAGTTCATATATTCTTCAGAAAGATTGATGATTTTCAAAATAAAGTTCTTCCCAGCTTACTGGTTTTAAATGACAAGTTGATGACTTTGTCCGACTATAAGCAAAAAATTTCCATGGTGGCAAAGGATAGATCCAAGTTTTTAGGAATATAGGGTAGCATAATCAAAAATGCATTTTTAGAGACTCTGCAATTGGATCTTAGTATCCAACATGAAATCAAGTATATTTTCATCACCAAGCCAACTTTCGCCAAATATACAGAGATGGACAAAGTTTATAGAAGGTTACTAAAAGTCACCATTCCCAGTCAAAAGAGATGGGAGGATATATGCACTCTGATCGAGTGAGTGATGAGGTGTACAATCCAAGTCAGCATGCAGAACAATCAAAGTCAAGTTGGTGACTTGCCAACAACCTTCCCCAAAATCAACACAAAGAATCCAATAGATCATCAATAGTTCCTACAATTTTGTATTTTGTTATCTAGTTAGTTAGCCTTGGATTTTGCCACATCCTGATCATTAATGACAAGATCAATTGTAATCTTTTTCTATATATAATTCAAACTTCGAAGTAATGAGGGTTTATATTTTACACCCAAGCAAGCTGTAAGCACTGTAATCTTTTTGAGGAGATATACCAGTAAGAAAAAGGACGTTTCACAGGATTCCTGCGTGTTAACTGTTGGTGATGTTTACTCCTCTTCGTTGAATGGGTTTTTTGTCTTCGTAATCATTTTTTTTTTTTATATATTATCATTTAAAATAAGTTAAAGTTGTAGAATTTATCTTCGTATACTCTGTTTCTGGATTTTAAATATCTAAGTGTTTGTCTTCTCATGTTATGATAAATAAATTCTTAAATGCTTCTTTATTTTAATTGATTGTCTCATCTTTTCTGCTATCCATCATTTTAACTCTAAAGGATCCAATAGTTGCATTATCCTACCCTGTGAAAAGACCTTATAAAATCTGTTCTTTGGTCTCAAACTTTATAAAATAGACCCCATAGCCCAATGGATGTGTAGGCAATATTTCAGCCATTTTATAAAACAAACAACATAGTCTTATTTATTTAACTAGCCTAATATCTGAAACCTGAAACACAGTTACATCTTACAGAGAGATCCCTCTCTGAAACTGGAAGGGCTTGATCCCAGTTTCTAAGTGGTTGGATAAAGTTACCTTTGATAAAGTTTTTCTACCTCCCGACAACCTCTAGAAATTTACAGAGTGATAACACAAGAAACACAAGCATATGGTGATAATATATATTGTTAGCACATTCAATAGCATAATCCATCAACATTCATAACAAATACACCCATGGAATAACAATTCAAATATTTGTGAGATATTAATTGGACGAGAAAAGAGTATTTCTATTAAGATATAATCAGTGGAAGTGAATGAGTTACAAACTTATGTGTCGACATGGTTCGGAACCAAGAAACTAAGTTCCTTCCAGCTGGGCCTCCACCACTTCAATCCTCCACCAAAGGTAAGCTTATATAAGAGAGACAAAGAAGTTCTCAATCAATAAGGGAAGATCTTGGGGGCTGGACAATGTGTTCAGACTTAATGGATAAAGGGATGCAGACTCAATGTGAAGTGAATAATTTCTCCAGAGTAACTTTTCTCTCAAAGTTGAATTCTTTCTTGTCTTTTCCATAGCTCAGATTTGGCCCATTTATAGCCTTCAAGTGGAATTGAAGGGTCGAGTTGGAACATTTATAGTATATGAAAGGCCAAGGATCATTGATCTCATGACGTGACATGGGAACCTGACACCATGTTTTAATTTTGGGCACATTTCCTGATGTACATGGTTTGTAGTGGTGCAACCTGCGTATACGCATGCTATAATATATACAGGGCACATATATGTAGAAAAATCATGTTTTTATCTATGGGATTTTCAAAAAGGGACTTAAAGTATGCATAGGGAAAGGGAAAAAGGCACGCTGTGCAAGATTGCATAGGGTGAGGCAAATATTGATATAAAAAACTTATACGCACAGGAACTACAAGTGGTACTTAAGTGCACATTTTTGGCCACCCTTTTAACCCTTGTTGGTACCCCTTCAAGTGGTAACGCATTAGACAACACCTGTATATGGATCGACCTAGATATCTTGAATCCCTCTGTAGATAAACTAATTGACCACCTGACTGTTATAGTGCCATTGAGAACACCACTTGGGAAGATAATCTCTAGTACTTGGGTAGTCGGGTAGTATGGATAAGGGCATAGTCTAGCCTCCTTAGTGTTGGTTGTGGAGCCTGATTATCTTCCTGATTTAGAGGTCTTTTACTTTCAGCCGTGTTTATACCCCATGGAGTATTTACACCCCAAAAGTATGTACACTCTTCCACGCAGGGGAGTGCAAGGGGGGGTAACCCCTCTGTGAGGTCCGGGGGGGCTATCCCCTCGGCTGGGGGCAAGCAGGGGTTCGGGGGCGAAGCCCCCGAAGAAAAAATTGTCTTGTAAAAGTATATTGTAATTTCATTGTAAATCTGGACCGTTCATTATAAGGTTGCAGATCTAACAATAGAGATTATGTTAGGGTTTTTTTCCCTAGAAGGAAACCCTCTTTTATGAGGGAAATGTATTGCGGCTATGTATGCTGGCGAGTATTGTATTCTGAGAGAGGAGACTGTGAGAGAAAGAAGAGGATGTTACAACAGGTTTTATTGTAGGTTGTATCCCTTCATTTTGCTGGATAATAATAAAGAAAGGACCTGGCAATTTCTCTGGTGGACGTAGCCCACACTGGGTGAACCACGTAAATCTGTGTCTCTCTTGTATTGTGTATCTTCTGTGTTTTTTTTCCGCATTTGTTTTGCAGTCCTGTTTTTCTAACAACTGGTATCAGCGCGTAAGGTAACTCACTGGAAAAGAGGGTTCCTGGTTCGAGTGGGAGCAATGTCGGAAGATGGAAAGTTTAGGGTCGAGAAATTTAACGACCAAAACTACTAGTTATGGAAGATGTAGATGGAAGATTATTTATATCAGAAGGATCTATTCCTACCATTGAGTGGAGTAGCAAAGAAGCCAGCGGCCATGAAGGATGAAGAATGGGAGATTCTTGACAGAAAGGCTCTAGGAACGATACGGTTGAGCCTGGCAGCGTCGGTGGCTTTCAATATCTCGAAAGAAAAGACAACGAAGAGTTTGATGGATGCGTTGGCCAAATTGTATGAAAAACCCTCGGTGTCCAATAAGGTATTTCTAATGAAGAGATTATTTAATATGAAGATGTGGGAAGGTGGGTCTATTGCAGATCATTTAAATGAATTTAATATGGTTACTAATCAACTAAGTTCTGTAAAAGTGGACTTTGATGATGAGGTTAGGGCTCTTCTAATCTTGTGCTCATTACCAGAAAGATGGAATGGCTTGGTCATGGATGTAAGTAACTCTATCTCTGGTTCAAGTACTTTAAAATTTGATGATGTTGTTGGTGTTATCCTTAGTGAGGAAATGCGATGGAAAATAACATGTGAGACATCAGGTAATGCATTGAACATGGAGAATAGGGGAAGACAAAAGGATAGAGGAAAGGGATCAGGGAACTATGGGAATTCTAGGAAGGGCAGATCCAAATCCAGACTTGGAAAGATAGAGTGCTGGAATTGTGGGAAGAAAGGACATCTAAAGAAAGACTGCAGAGCTCCAAAGAAACAAAGAGATGGATAGCAGGAGAGAAATCAGGAAGCAAATGT
>ML785495.1:308452-323284 GCA_009831015.1 Picea engelmannii | reverse complement strand
CAGTTGGTCTTCAAGAATGAAGATGAAGATGAGAAATTTGCCAGGTCCAAGAAGGTTCAGAGTCCAACATATACAACAGCGGTGGAGTTGTTGAGATCAGTCTCCAAGTGGGAGATTGTTGGTTGTGGAGCTTGATTATCTTCTTGATTTAGAGGTCTTTTACTTTCAACCGTGTTTATACCCCATGAAGTATTTACACCCCAGAAGTATGTACACTCTTCCACGCGGGGGAGTGCAGAGGGGGGGTACCCCCTCTGCGGGGTTCGGGGGGCTATCCCCTGGGCTGGGGGCAAGCGGGCCCCCAACAGAGGTTCGGGGGTGAATCCCCCGAAGAAAAAATTGCCTTGTAAAAGTATATTGTAATTTCATTGTAAATCTGGACTGTTCATTATAAGGTCGCAGATCTAATGATAGAGATTATGTTAGGGTTTTTTTCCCTAGAAGGCAACCCTCTTTTATGAGGGAAATGTATTGTGGCTATGTATGTTGGCGAGTATTGTATTCTGAGAGAGGAGACTATGAGATAAAAAAGAGGAAGTTACAACGGGTTTTGTTGTAGGTTGTATCCCTTCATTTTGCTGGATAATAATAAAGAAAGGACCTGACAATTTCTCTGGTGGACGTAGCCCACACTGGGTGAACCACGTAAATCTATGTCTCTCTTGTATTGTGTATCTTCTGTGTTTTGTTTCCACATTTGTTTTTTTTTATTGATCTGCGGTCGTGTTTTTCTAACACTTAGTTGGTGCTCTGAGATATTGGGCCGAGTACTACTGTTGGACCCTGCATGTATATCAGAGAGCTACAGTACATGGAAAAACCTTTTATGTAAAAACATTGAATACTCTAACCCTTGGGATGTAAACATAAACATAACAAACAAGATCTATTGGCGTGCAATTGTGTCTCTTGCATTCTGGTTGCGAAATTCCTACACATTTTTTATTGTTTTTGTCACTGTAGTATTATTCAGATCAGAGTATAACTTTGCAGGAGTTATTAACAAAAAATGAGTTTTTTTCCAGGACACACCCTTATTTGAGACTTGGTCCATTGGATTCCTCTCTTCATTCTGATCACAGTGGTACCCTTCATTTTTAAGTCCTTTTTTTAGGAGTACCCAACCCTTTTCAAGACGCCCTTATTTGATACCTATCCCATTGGATTCTTCTCTTTGTATTGATCACCTAGTTACATATAAATTTTAGGCCCATATTTTCATCTCAACACCTCTGCTACTTAAGCCTACACCATGCCTACCACCCACTCTCAGTCCCAAGAAACCTTGGAGGAAAAGGTTTCCAACCTAGAACAACAAATGGCCTCCTTGAAAACCACCTTACAAACTATCCTTCGCAAGATATCCCACACTATGGAGAAAATCCTCAAGAAAAATAATTTTGAGCCCAATCCCGAAGACCCTCAGTCTTCCCATTATGAGTATACTCACTCGTCCCACTCCCTTTGGGGTTCTCCACCCTCTTGGAATAAGGTGCCCAAAGTTGACGTGCATAAATTTGATGGTTCCAACCCTGTTGGGTTGGTTTATCAAATGGAACAATACTTCTCCCTTCATGAAATTCAGGATGATGAAACCAAACTCCATGTAGGAGTTTTGTACTTGGATCAAGAACACCGACAACGGTGGAAGTGGCATAAGAAATGTTATCCAGGACTACCCACTTGGAACATGTTCTCTAAAGTAGTTTTTGCCCATTTTGATAAGGAATCACATTTTTTGGGAAAACTCACTAAGTTGTGCCAAACTGGATCAGTCAAATAATTCATCCCAACATTTGAAAAATTGGCTATCCAAACTGAGGTCTTATCTAATAAATTTTACCTTGAATGTTTTATCAGTGGCTTAAAGGAAGCCATAAGGGATCATGTGAGCATGCATCATCCTACTACCTAGTTTCAAGCATGCCAATTAACATAGGGTGCAGAGACCATCCTTCATGATTGAACCCTGAAGGCTACATTCCCCAACCATCCTCACCCTAGGGCTATCCCAAATATGACATAAACCTTGAAGGTCCAAAAGATATCTCCATCAGAAATGACAAAGCATCGCAAGCAAGGACTTTTTATTACTATGATGAAAAGTATTCATCGGGACATAAATGCAAGGACACAAGTTCTTCCAGATTGATGCATCAACTTCCTTTTCCTATGAATACATACCATCATACGAGGCTCCTGACCTAGACGATGCTCAACCAAGTGTTCATGTTGAATATTTTGTTGCCTCCCCAGTGGCACTAGAGGAACTTGTCATATCTCTTCATGACCTCTTGGGTATTTCGGCCCCACGAACATTGAAGATCAAGGGCTACATAAAGATAGGCCAGTTTTGGTGTTGATTGATAGTGGTTGAATTCATAATTTTATTCATCGCAGGCTTGCTAAGGAGACCCAATGCTTTGTATACCCTATTTCTAATTTTCAAATTCTCATTGCTAATGGTTGTATGATGAAGTGTGGGGGTCGTTGTGAGAATGTCAAACTCCAAATAGGTGATTGCTGGTCACTATAATTGCTTATTTAATCTAAACAATCAAGTGCTACATAAATTGTCAACCCAGGGAAGTCTGTTTATTTCAAAGGTAACCACGCACTATATATGCTCAATCTCAAAAGCAACCTAGAGTTTTAGTAAAAACTATATTAATCACACTTGCCTTGAATAAACCAAAGTTCTTACTTGAATTACAATAAAACAATCTACCTATTGCAGAACTCAAAGTTGAAGAAATGACTAACTTAAGAATCCTAGATTATATTGAAATAACAACAAGATACTGCAACTGGAAAGACCAACTATTTTGTAACCAGAGAACATGACCCTATTCCCAAGCAGGAAACTTCAACACCTTGTTTCTGATTAACACACTTTCATGAACTCATTAATGCATTTGAAAGTTAACTATCTCTAACAGAGAACATGACCCTAATTCCTTCCCTAAGTAGGAACCTTCAGCACCAGTCTCTGATTTAGCACACTCATGAAAATAATTGAAGGCTAACTATTTCTAACAGAGAACAAGACCCTAATTCCTTCCCAAAGTAGGAACCTTCAGCACCAGTCTCTGATTAGCACACTCATGAAAATAATTGAAGGCTAACTATTTCTAACAGAGAACAGGACCCTAATTCCTTCCCAAAGCAGGAACCTTCAGTACCAGTCTTTGATTATCAAGCTTTCATAAATTCATCACACAGGATTGCTAACTAAAATGATTAATAGTTACCCAAGCATGAACCACATGAAAACAATGCAACGTTCAGTAAAGCAGAGTTTCTAGCAAGATAGAGTTCAGTAGTGTTTCAGCAAAGCAGAATTCATTAAAGTAGTGTTTCAGCAAAATAGAAATTTATCAAGGCATAAACAGAGATCACACTAACACACTATAAAACTAACGGGTGCATCTTGTGAAGAAGGTGGTCCCTCCCTTCTCACAAGATCCCCCTGAAACGAAGAGGCTAGAGAAGGATGCTCAAAACAGTCTTTTATTCATCTATCAATGTATCATATTACAATCTGAAAATGAAGTACGTCTTTCTATGTAAAATCTTCTTAGTACCAAAAACTGGAGAGATCCCTCTCGAATGGTGATTTCCTCTTATTTAAAGAGGAAAATCCCTTCGATACAATTGATCAACAAATTACAGGTGTATATCTAGGTCCTATTCTTAGTCAGATCGACTTTCTAAACCGGAATAGGATATCCTAGTCTCCTGCAACAGAATGCTATTACGAGTGCTGAGTGAGGTGTTGTTGTTACGGCTGGAGTAACAACTCTTTCTTGTTACTGTTGTTGTATGTTGTTTCAGCATCACAAATCGCGGGCTGTTTCAGCCACGGGATTTGTGTTCTGATTATGTAATCAATCTGTGTGAGTTGTTGTTCAACATCGTTGACCACGGACTGTGTAACAGCTTTGGTGTTTCAGCATCGTCGACCATTGATTGTGTAACAATTTCTTCAGTGTTTTAGCATCGTCGACCACAGACTGTGTAACAACTTCCTCTGTGTTTCAGCATCATTGACCATGGATTGTGTAACGACTTCTTCTGTGTTTCAGCCTCGTCAACCATGGACTGTGTAACAACATCTGTGTTTCAGCATCATCGACCATGGACTATGTAACAACTTCTGAGTTGCTGTTTCAACATCGTCAACCATGGACTGTGTAACAACATCTGTGTTTCAGCAACAGGATTCAATGCTAATCTGCAGTTCAAACTGTTTCAGCACTTATACATTTCTAATCAATGGTTAAGTACAAGAGTGATGTAAAATTATATGCAAAACAGATTAAACGTACAGTAAAGAGAAGAGATGTTGTATACCTTTGGAAAGATAGGATATGTTATCACTCCAGGAAGCTCTCCTAGGCTGTAAGTCAGATATGCCTGGTAACTTAATCTTTTTGAAGCTATTTTCTCAATAAATGATGTGGTTTTTGGATCAAGATGAATATCTAGGGGCTGGACTGTGTCTTTAAGACTGTCTAGTAATATCAAATATCACAAGGCCTTCTAAGAATGCAATCAGACAGGAGTTGATTAAATAAAACAAAAGATAGCTGTTGAACTAGATTATACTCATGTAAACAATAAGCACAATGGGTTTAAAAACTAAGACAATAACTTATGATTCTCAACTTAATCAATCAATTAGTGAGATGACAGTCACATGCAGATTGAATAAGCATCAATAAAGAACATTCACTCATAAGATATCATAGAATAGAGGAGAAAGGTATGAAAACACAAATGAAGGAAGCTTGCAATGTTTCATATATTAAGAATGAGTCTCAATTACAGTAGCAGCATGTAGAACCCAAAATTGAACCTTTAGTTTGTCTTCTATCCTAAGATTTATAGCTTTACAAAGTAGTTCTGGGATCCTAAAAACAAGGATCAAATATACTAAACATACTAACTCAAAATTCAGTTGCAAAAGAAGTGGGATGATTCCCCAAAATGAGGTCAATCCCAGATTTCTCTCTTGTTGATTGTTGGTGTAGTGCAGGATAGCCTCCCAAGGATAAATAATGACTCTCCAATAGAGACAAAGTCGAATCTGCTGATGTGGCAAGGTGTCCTGATTTTCTGTCTTAGTTAAAGATGTCCAAAAACCTTTGAAACATCTCCTCTTCCCACAATTTGTCAAAAATAACTGTTGCGCTAGTCTTGATAATTCATTAGACGTTCATTCGAAAAGATATCAAATATTTTAATCTCAAAAAACTTTGACTTGTGTAAAAACTCGTTCATTCTGGACATGACAGGCTTTCGGTGGTTAACTCGGAAAGCTTCTGGGTGGGTTATCTACCGAAAGCACCGCTTTCGGTGGTTAATGAACATTCGTCTTATTCGTCTAAACCACCGAAAGTTAATCTTTGAAGAAATTTCAAAATTGCAAAATTGTTTACCTTGGGTCCTCTCTGATGCTCAAGATTTCTTAGATGAGGCAGCCCTTGTTCGTGCAGACCTACGAACTTCTACTGGCTGTGTAGGGGGCTCTGGTGTATCCATTATGGTCGTGGCTAAATTAACCAAAGTTTCCAATCCAGTTTGCTCCTCTTCTGGTGATTGAAATTCTTTTAATTTTAGCCTCAGAATCCTGAGCTGCCTATACAGTTTCATATTTTCTCTGATCAAAACTCTGTTTCTGTCTTTAATTTTGTCATGTTTCTCTTTAAGAGTTTGATTCATTTTGAATAGTTCTGCATTTCTGTCAGTGAGGTCTGTATTGGCTTTTTTAATCACCCTTTCTAGAACTTCCATTTCATAAATTTGTCGCAGGAGCTTGTTGATCTTCCGTGCTCTAGCTGTTTTGGGCTTACTTGAGGAGGCTTCTGCTTCTGGTTGCTTGTGGGCCTCTGCAGGCTTTGGTGAAGGTGGATTTGAACAATAATCTTCACTCTGTTCAATCTGTATGTTCTCCTGAGTCTCTTCCATCTCTGGTTCTATTTCTGAATCACTATAAGGTAGGTTCAGAGGGTTATTTCCTGTGGCAGGGTTTTTAGACTGTTTACCTTCAAACTGCAATTTTCTCTTGATTCCTTCCTTCTTGCCACGGGATGATTTTATGGGATCTCTTGGTAGCGAGATTCCTTTATTTTTTCTATGACTTCTCTTGGGAGTAGGAGTTTTTCTGCCTCTGGATTTCTTGGTTTCTGCCTCTGGTGGTCTTTCTGTTTGATATTCATTCCAAAACAAAAAGAAGGCCCACTCAATCTGTTTCCTCTGTAGAGATTCTCTCACAAGAAGAGTAATCATCCCTTGATGTGATAATCTATTGACAACTTTAGCAGGCTGGGCTTTCACTTGTCTTGTCATCTTCGTCAGGGTTTTATGAAAGAAGTAAGGTAGGTTTATTGGTCCTTTTCCTGTGAAATGATTCAGAAGTTTAAAATGGTAAAACATTAGTCTGTTGTAGCGCCCCTCACAAGTGATATACACCAAAATTGCCTTCAACAGGGACTTCCATTTGGGTTCCAAATAAGACATTGGGATGTCCTTCTTGCAGGTTAAATCTTTATGTATAGGTAACAAATATGACCTGAATTCAATGCTTGAAGGTATGGTGGTTTTAAACCAACAGTCTCTCGTTCTGGGTAATCCTGTGTACTCAGCAATGGCTGCTTCGTCGATGATAATCTCCTCCTTGCCAACTTTAGCAGTCCTTCCATCATAGGAAAGAGCAAAAGATTCAGCCACCTACTGGTGAAATCTTGTTAATTTCTCGCAGTATGCAAAAACTCCAGTCTGTCTAAAAAGTTCTGCCACCTCCGGATGGGCTTCTAAATACCAAACTCCATCCACCTCATATCTCAAGGATGGCCCTGCTTTCGACATGGGTTGATGCTGACTGTTCCTGAAATTATGGAAAACTAGACATCCGGGGAGACAATGACTCTGGGAACTATGAACACAACAAAAATCTTTTATGGAAAACTAGTGGAACAAAGTAACATAACATTAAGATGACCGAGTTCATAAACTGACCCAGTTTCGGGCGATAGTTCGACTGAGAATGTGCCGAAACTTTAGATTTTCGGTGGCATATTCGTTTTTGGAAACTGACAGAGGATAGTTTCTGAGCTTACTTGATAATCCGACTGGTTCTTGACTCGAGAACGCTCGCTTGGATTTTGATGGCGCCTTGACAATCACCATAGGAAACGGGATGAATATCTCTGAGAATATGATTGACTGATGAAATCGCGAACTTCACGGTCGTCTCAGCAATTTTCGGGATTCATGATGACTCAGCGAGGATTTCCAAAAGAGTAACGAGATCATGATGGCTTGAGTACTCGTGACTGAAATGGAGGGAGGTTCCATGAAATCACACATACAAATCCCCGCCGTGTTTGGATTTTGAAACGATCAATGTGATTGAAAGGACACAGGAGCTTCGGAGTTTTTTGGATAGACACCACGACAGTGCATATCCTCCATAATGGCGAGCTTTTCGGCGGTTATGTTTAATCATTGCGCCCACTTGACAGCTGGCTCGTGCGAAAGCACGGGCTTTCCATTTTTACCGTTGAAACACTTTCGGTGGTTAATCGCCTTCTTTCTTTGACCCCTTAACTGCCGAGAACAAAGGCTTTCGGTGGTTAATGAGCACGTCTGAGGCTCGCCTAAACCACCGAAACCTGATGTTTTGACTTTTTCTCATCCAAACCAAATTCAAAATTTCTTTTGAGCTTATTTTCAAAATACAGACTCTCTAACCTACTTACAAAAATTTTAGGAATAAAATTTAGATAACAACCTATCACCTCAAAAAGAAAAAATCCACCAATTTATTTGAGGAGATAACACTGGCTCCTATTGGGGATGAACACCTCCCTGTGAGGTTTCAAGAACCATAGAATCAATTCCTTTCCTGAAAAAGAACATAAAAACTAAACTATTTGCTAGTGTTTCCATTGGGCATGGAGTTATTCATAAATAAAAACTAAGACTAACATTACAATGTCTAGGCTTCACAGCCTTAAACAAAATAGAGCTTTAAAAATTGCCCGTTTACCGGGCCACCGAACATTTCTTCGCCTTCCAGATTCTGCAGTATGAAAGTGTTGTTATTCTGTACTTGAGAAATCATGAAAGGACCTGTCCACAAAGAATCGAACTTGTTATGCTTGCCTTTATCCTATCTAAGAGAATCCCATTTTAGAACCCAGTCCCCGATCTGAAAACTGTCCACCTTCGCCTTTCTGTCAAAAGTCTTTTTGATCTTCTTTTGATGAGCCTCTGATCTGTCCACTAACTGTTCGCGAGCTTGTTGCAGTTCCACCAAATCAAGCATCCTTCTTACCATGTCATTTGACTTGGTTTGCTCTTCCTGAAATAACTTAGCCACTGGAAAAACTAACTGAACAGGAAAAATAGCATCAGTCCCATAAACCAATTTGAATGGGGAAGTTCCTATGGATTTTTTAATAGTTACTCTGTCTGCCCATAGAGAAAATTTCAGTTTGGAATCCCAATTCTTTTTATTTTCCTCTAACAATTTTCTTATGATTTTGATCAAGCTCTTATTGGATGATTCAGCCAAGCCATTACCTTGAGGGTAATAGGGAGTCGAGTGTACCAGTTGGATGCCCATTGATTCACACATGTCTACCAATGCTTCTGCTTTAAACGCTGCTACATTATCTGTTACCAGCCTCTTGGGACAACCAAATCTGCTCAAAATATTTTCATAGAGAAACTTCATGACTACCTGGTGTGTAGCATTCCGGGTGGGAATCGCCTCTATCCACTTTGTGAAATAATCTGTGGCTACCAAAATCCACTTGTGCTGACCACTAGATGAAGGATTTATCTCACCTATAAAATCTAAACCCCACTGCTGAAAAGGGCCATTCACCACTATAGGTCTCAGGGGTAAAGATTTTAGCTGTTGCTTGCCGGTAAATCTTTGGCATTTGTCACAATATTTGATGAATGCACACACATATGAGAAGAGGAAATGCCAATAATATCCAACCCTCAGGATCTTATGGGCAGTGGTCTTCCAGTAATAATGACCACCACAAATAGCTGAATGAAACTGATGTGTCACTTTGACCGACTCTTCTTTATCTAAACATCTGAGAAGCAAATCAGCAGGGTCTTTCCAATATAACAGATTATTACAAATGCAGAATTTGATAGCTCTGAGCTTAAGAGCTCGAGCTTGACTCAAACTAAGTTAAGGGGGAACTTCAAGCTTTTGCAAAAAATGTACGAAGGGACATATGCGATGACATTTGAGTGAAGAATATAAATTCTGAAGGATTTTAAAGCTTTTATGAGAGCATAATCTTGTTTCTCGATAGGGTCATACCTCAGTTCAACATCCCTGAGTGTTTTGCTGAAGAATGCCATGGGATGATCCAAGTTGTCATCGTCTTTCTGTAGCAGAATTGCTGCCACTGTGTCATAGGAAGAAAAGGAAAAAACATAGAATATCTTACTGTAATCTGGGCTGATTAGAGTCGGGGATTGCATGATCGCTTGCTTGATATCCTGAAAAGAGTTTCTCATGTTGTCTATCCATTTTATCTCAGACCCCTTCTTCAACATGCATGTTATGTGTTTGACTAATTCAAGAAAATTTGGCACAAACCTTCTGACAAAATTTATCTTACCGAGCAACGATTGAATGTCCTTTTTTGACCTTGGCAAGGATAGCTTCTGAATTGCCTCTACCCGTGCTGGATCAATCATTACACCTTCTGTTGAGACGATGTGTCCCAAGAACTTACCTTTCCTTAGAGAAAGCTTGGATTTCTTGGGAGTTAATGAGATCCCGAACTGCCTGCATTTTATGAACACTCTTTTCAAATGTTTCAGATGCTCCTCATGGCTGCTGGAATATACTATGATGTCATCGAGATATATGAGGACAAACTTGTCCTTTTCTCCCACGAAGGCTATGTCCATGGCCCTTTGGAATGTAGCCCCTGAAATCCTTTGCAGCAAGTGTTCCATCTTAGGAAGAGGATAATTGTATTTTTTAGAACATCTGTTTAAGTTCCTGAAATCTATGCACAATCTGACCTCACCATTTTTCTTCCTTACTATCACCAGATTGGCAATCCATTTGGAGTATCTCAAGGGAATAATGATCTTGACATCGAGAAGATTTTTAATTTCTCTCTCAATCACAGGAAACAAGAGAGGACTAATAGGTCTAAGATTTTGATTGAAGGGAATGGTGTCTTTTTCAAGAGGGATTTTATGTTGAATAATATCAGGATCATAAGTCTTTAGGTCACTATATTTCCAAGCATAAACATCAGAAAAATCCTTCAAAACACTACAGTATTTGGATTTCTGATCAGCAGTCAATTCAGAAGACAAATTTATAAGTTTGGGTTGGCTTTCACCCCTTATGTTATGCTCATGAACAGCTGGATCTTTATCCTTTTTGTCTGGCTTGTAAGGAACATCATTCTGATCAAAAAGCCTTTCCAAGGGTACCAAACCTCGGGGTATATAATTTTTGGGTAGCTAAAAAATATCATGCTAGCCCAATTTTTTCTTTAGCTTAGGTTTCTGGGATTCTTCTACATTGAGATTCTGCTGGTCAACATGCAAATCAGAAAATTTGTCTAGCACTTGGAGAAATCTGTTAAGTTCATCATCATCCTCAAAAACTTTCCAATATTTGATATTGTCACGTAAGGATGGTTGGTATTTTACTTGAATTTCATAACTGAGCCTAGGGGGCATGGGGGGAATGAAAATGCTGGCTGAAACAGCAAGAGAATCAATGAGCTGATTCATGTCCCTTGGTATATATGAAATTTCAAAAATAGAAAAAGATTATCACACTTTCCATACCTCGTCCCTGTAGGCCTTCAATCTGACATGCTTAGCTTGAAAGGTGCTATTTACCTGTTGTATAATGAGGTCTGCATCTCCAAATACCTTCAAACCTTTTATCCCCATCTCTTTGGATGAATTTAATCCCAATAGCAGAGCCTCATACTCTGCTATGTTGTTAGTAGTTCTGAAGTCGAGCTTGAAAGACAAAGATATAGTCTCCTTTGAAGGAGAGATCAGAAATACCCCAGCACCTGCTGAATCCTTAGTGCTGGCCCCATCAAAGTACATAGTCCAGACTGAAATGTCTTCACCATCAGACTGTTGTTCAATAGGATTCACAAGCTGCATAAGAGTTGATTGAGCATCATCTATCTGAAGGATGCATGAACCAAAATCTGTATCCACAGCATAGATAGGATGATTGCCATAATTCTTTCCATAACTGATGATGTAGGAAAGTTGGTTCTCCCTGTAAAGTATTTTCAACTCCCCTCTAAACACCGGAATCATAGCATATGACAGATCCATCTGCAAAGTTCCTCCTAACCTTTTTCTCCATGAACGAGACAAGAGAAGCCGAAACTTAGGTGGAATATCAGCAACCACCACATCCATAACCATGCTTCTCATGGGAAATTGGGAAAGGTTTATGACAAGGTCTTTGATGAGGCTGAGACATATGACTTTCCTAGAATCAAAGGAGAAAAGATCTTGATATGGTTTGGTGACCTCCAGACCAAGCTCATCCATCACCGCTTTTGGCATAAGATTATGTGATGCTTCGGAGTCGAGCAAACAATTGTGAAGGATTTTGTCATGGACGTTTAGGGATATGTAGAATGGTGGGCAAGAATCATCTCGGTCTTCTATCATAGGCCCTATGGTTACTTTAGGCTTATCATCTTGTTGGTTAACAAAATCATCAGATGAAGAGGTCTTTGGCTCAAGAGACTTCAGGATGGCTGATTTAAAAATTTCATTCTTCATGAGTTCAGTTAAAGGCATCGGTATCTTAACTTTTTAAATTTCTGATTCAAAGTTAAAAGAGAAAGATGATCTGTCTGAAATCTTTACCTCATTGGAAGGGGCCTTGAGACTGACCTGCTCCTTGGCTGGGGGCTGAATTTGTTTCTTCTGTGGTTTTGCAGGAAGGGAGGTTTGTTTTTCAGGAGTGGGAGGCTGCTTGGCAGTAACCTCTTTACTCTTCACAGGAGTAGCAACTTCCTTGTTTTTTATGGGAGCAACAATGGGTAGTTTTGAACCAGCACTCTTGGATCTTAAGTTGTAACCTTTCTGCTCATCTGTCAAGTAAACAGATCCTTCAACACTTGCCTCTTGAATTTGCTGATCCATCAGGGATTCTTCATAGTCTACCTGTGTCAAAAATGAAGAATCATTTTCATCACCAAAGCAATTTATCTCATCTGCATATTCAAATTCATCGTGAGGTGGCTGTTTCTCTTCATCTAATACTGCATTTTGAAAAGGTGGTCTGATCCTCTGATCGTCAACTGGGTTTCTATCTCTTTGAAGGATCTGAACTTGTGGATTATTCCTTTTGTAAGGAAAAGCATTTGGATTACTGGGGGCAAAATCATTTGGCTCTTTTTCCCTTGCTGGTTGCTGATTCCGAACCTTCAATTTTGACATTTCAGATGTCAGACTGTCTAACATCTTCGCCATTTTTTCCATTTTACTATTAGACAAAGAGGAGGATTCAACAACAAATTTCTTCCTCTCAACCCTTCCTTTAAGTTTCTGAGATGCTGTAATGTTAGATTCAACATCGAGGGTGGTATCTTGTATTAAAGCAAGTGTGGCTGATCGTCTTTCTCTAAGAATTAGACAAAAATCTGGATCAAAGGCAACAGAGAATGTGATCTTTGCCGATGTGTTGCTTGGTTTAATCTCTGCAGGGATCTTACCAAACATCATATTGAATCTCTTGATGAAGTCTTAGACCGACTCTCCATCTTCCCTCTTCAAATTTCCAAACTCATAAATGTAGTATAACAGATCTCTTCTTTCTCCCCAGTGCTTCAAGAATACCTCATCTAATTGTTCAATGCCTATGATCGAATTTGCTGGTAGCTCTTTGAACCACTTTCGGGCTTGGCCATCCAAACTCTGAACAAAAACTCTAGTCCACACATCTTCTTCTGAAATATTGATATTTTCGACATAAGCATAAAAAGCTTCAATATGCTCTTCAGCAGTATAATCCCCTGCTCTTGTAAACTTTGGCATATATTTCTGATAGTCTCCAGTTGGCATGGCAGACAAGGGATTTGGAAATACAAGTGGGGCATATCTATTTTGCAAAATCTGTTCCATCTTGGTCAAAGGGGCAGCCATGACAGTCTTGGTAATTGACACAGACGAGGAATTCGTAGGAGATGACGGGGAAGATGGGCTGCCTGAGTTAGAATAGAATGGCTGTCTCACTTCACCTTGAGAAGAAGTTTCAGAAATAGGTGAAAAATAAGAGGCTTTATAAAATTGACCGAGTAACAAAGCTAAATTCTCTTCTCCCTTAGAGGACAGATCCTGAAGAATATCTTCAAGAACAGGCAGATTAGTGTGAGTGTATAGAACACCTTTTGAAGGTTTGATGGGTGAGGAATCCAAGGAAGATGAGGAGGAGGTTTCTTTCTGTTGAAAGGATTCTGTATTCAATTCTTTTGGATGGGACGAAACATCAACCTCAAGAATAGAGTCAGTAATATTAGAAGAAAATGAAGGTTCTTCTACCTTAGAAACTTGAGATAAATTTTCGACTTCCTGAGAATAATGATTTTCAGCAGCAGGGGATTCAACTAGAGACTTTTTAGATATGAAATGAGGAGTATCGGTTTGAATACTTGAATCTACTGCCTTTGCAGATCCAGAAGCCTATCTTTGCAAAGCTTTACCCTTACTGATGATCTTCTCAGGATCAGGAACTGGTGTTGTCAGTGGGCCTTCTTGGTTCGCCCTGGTGTGAGCTCTTTTTGGAGCCACTTCGTTTCAATGGAGTCGTCAGATAGAAAATGTACAACCGATAGTGTCTACTTCTTTTCTATCATCAAGAACTAGATCTATGTCGTCTCCCAGAGAAGCTGAGCTTCGATCTCCTCTCCCCGGCAACGACGCCAATTTGTTATCACTCCAGGAAGCTCTCCTAGGCTGTAAGTCAGAGATGCCTGGTAACTTAATCTTTTTGAAGCCATTTTCTCAATAAATGATGTGGTTTTTGGATCAAGATGAATATCTAGGGGCTGGACTGTGTCTTTAAGACTGTCTAGTAATATCAAATATCACAAGGCCTTCTAAGAATGCAATCAGAAAGGAGTTGATTAAATAGAATAGAAGATAGTTGTTGAACCAGATAATACTCATATAAACAATAAGCACAATGGGTTTAAAAACTAATACAATAACTTATGATTCTCAACTTAATCAATCAATTAGTGAGATGACAGTCACATGCAGATTGAATAAGCATCAATAAAGAACATTCACTCATAAGATATCATAGAATAGAGGAGAAAGGTATGAAAACACAAATGAAGGAAGCTTGCAATGTTTCATATATTAAGAATGAGTCTCAATTACAGTAGCAGCATGTAGAACCCAAAATTGAACCTTTAGTTTGTCTTCTATCCTAAGATTTATAGCTTTACAAAGTAGTTCTGGGATCCTGAAAATAAGGATCAAATATACTAAAAATAGTAACTCAAAGTTCAGTTGCAAAAGAAGTGGGATGATTCCCCAAAATGAGGTCAATCCCAGATTTCTCTCTTGTTGATTGTTGGTGTAGTGTAGGATAGCCTCCCAAGGCTAAATGATGACTCTCCAATATGTAATTCCCCGTATTTTGACCTTAGGTAGTTAGAACATTGTTGTTTACTAATCTTGATAATTCAAAAGTTTAGCATTTGTTTTGAGTCACTTAGACTTTGTTAGACATTGAGATGTGTACCTCTAGGCCTATTTGTATGTTATATGATA
>ML785495.1:265193-288699 GCA_009831015.1 Picea engelmannii | reverse complement strand
TGCGACTGATTATTTCACCAAGTGGATAGAGGCTGTCCCCACCAGGAGCACTTCTCACAAAGTAATCATCAGCCTCTTGGAAGACATCATAGCCAGATTTGGTTGCCCAAGCAGGATTGTCACTGACAATGCCTCCCCCTTCATGTCTGAGCCTCTGATCAAATTTTTTGAACAATTTGGGATTTCATTGGTTCACTCTACTCCATACTATCCTCAAGGAAACAGACTAGAAGAGTCCTCCATTAAAAGCCTGATCAAGATTATCAAAAAGCTACTGGAGGACAATCAGAGGGCCTGGGACTCAAAGCTCAAATTTGCTCTCTGGGCTGATCGGGTGACAACCAAGAAGTCCCTGGGCATCTCTCCTTTCCAACTTGTTTATGGAATAGAAGTCGTTTTCCCCACTCAGCTTGCCTTACCTGTGGAGAATTTCCTCCAGGACCTTGAAGGAGAACCTAACCATGTGATCAGAAGAATTCACCAGATGGTGGAAGTACAACAGATCAGAGAACAGGTCATGAATAGGGCCTACAACCATCAGCAGAAGATCAAGTAGGCTTTTGACAAGAAGAGCAAAAAGAAGGAATTCAAGCAGGGTGACCTGGTACTCAAGTGGGATGCACCCAGGCAGGACAATGACAAACACAGTAAATTTGATGCCCTCTAGTTCGGGCCTTTCAAGATCCTCAAAGTATTTTCGAACAACACTTACAGTTTGCAGGATCTGGAAGGCAAAGAAGTTTTCAGTAGCCCAGTAAATGGGCATTTCTTGAAAAAATGTTTTTTGTGAGCCACAGTTGGCTCTTTTTGTTTCATTTTGTACATATTGTTTTTGTTTTTGTTTTTTGGACTAATAAATAACTCCATAGCCCAACAGCAAAGGCACTGAATCTGCAAAAGAGTTCTTAGAGCATCACAGGGACGACTCTATCCCCCATGGAGCCAAATGTTAGCGATATTTCTTGTAAGGGGGTTAGAATGCAAAAGAATGTGAAAAACCCACTTGTCCTAAGTTTTGGGTGATAATGCGCCCGTGGTAAGTGACGAGAAGGTTCGAGCGGCAGTGATTCGTGCGCCCGGATCAACGGCGCGTATAGAATTCTGGACCCCCCCGCCTTTCTACCTTTAAGCGGGGGGGGGGGGGGGGGGGGTCTGGAATTGCGGGCGCATCTCTTCAACGGTCTAGATCAAAGCGCCCGGATCAATGAAGATAAAGACCATTCCGGACCCCCCCTGCCTTTGTACCTTTAAGCGGAGGGGGGGGGTCCGGAATCGCAGACGCAACTTTCCAACGGCCAAGATCGACGCGCCCGAATCAACGACGTGTGAACAATCCCGTCCTTCTCAGCTGCTCCATGTTTAGCCAGCGTGGGCCCTTCTCCCATCATGACATCCTCTAGAGCCACCTTTCCCCTGCTGCCGTGTGTCATCTATGCTCCCCTACTCTTTCGTCCAGATGGCCCTTTCCCCGTCTCATTGTCCACTCACCACCCGCTACATGTCCTATTCCCTCCACGTCAACCTCCCACTAAAACATGTCCATTACATCCGCCCTCTTGCCTCCTACGCTTATTCCTTTTACCATGTATCTTTCCTATAACCTCTATCACCCCCTTATCTTTTCAGGCCTCACCCTCATAGCCCGACGCCACCACTCCTGTCATGCGCCCCATCCTTCACGCTGGTCTCCACGCCTATTCAACAAGACATTCAGTTATTCCAGGTGGCAGCGCGAGGAGTCTTCCGTACCCTGAAGTGCTGAGTTGGCCAGGTCATCCTCAATCCCTATGAAGCAGTTATTGAAGTGGTTGGTGGTGGTTAGACATCATCTCCGCCATAATGGGAAGGTCCAGAAATGAATTAAAGACACGTCGATTCACCGATAAAACTGTCAGAAGATCAATCGCGTCTACCATAAGTTGCATGACCATTCAGAGATTGCAGGTGTTAACTGTCAGAAGCCATGCAGACGCAAAGCTTTTAATGCTACATCTCGATTTTGTTGATGTTGCTAGTTTGAATATATGTAGGCGTTTTCGCCATTTTTGTATCTATCGATGGTAGAGCTAAGCTCCCGACTGTAAAGTTTTAACGACCATTCTGGTTTCCTGGTCATGTATTTGTGTTTGAGACTTCTTGGTTTATGACAAACAGTTCTCCTTTTTTTCATCTATGTTTCATCTCATGCTAGAGAGTTCACAGTCAAAGGATTTGCGTGGATTATTGCAATTTTGTTATGATAAACGATTTGTTGTGACATTATTGTATTCTCTGGTTTTCTGTGTTTGAATGTAAGAGGATCTTGTGTTTGAATTCTTTCTTCTCTAGTCTGTTACGAACCTGATATTTATGATAGAACTTTGCACTCTTCTCATGCAAGTCTTCCCCCCTACTCACCCTTTATTGCAACTTACTATTTGAAGTTTATCAAGACGTCACTCGTCCATGCATGCCTGGCCTAGTTTCTGAGTTGAGATGATATTCTTCAAAGTTTTCCTCCATTTGATCACCTCTTTAAAACAATTCGTGACATTAAACTGATGGGTGTCAGGCTCTGCTCCTGCAAGCAATCCAGGAGTGACTTCTGACACTAACACCAGGTTAAATCTTTATGTACAGGTAACAAATAGGACCTGAATTCGATGCTTGAAGGTATGGTGGTTTTAAACCAATAGTGTCCCGTTCTGGGTAATCCTGTGTACTCAACAATGGCTGCTTCGTTGATGATAATCTCCTCCTTTCCAACTTTAGCAGTCCTTCCATCATAGGAAAGAGAAAAAGATTCAGCCACCTGCTGGTGAAATCTTGTTAATTTCTCGCAGTATGCAAAAACTCCATTCTGTCTGAAAAGTTCTGCCACCTCCGTATGGGCTTCTAAATACCAAACGCCATCCACCTCAGATCTCAAGGCTGGCCCTGCTTTCGACATGGGTTGATGCTGACTGTGCCTGAAATTATGGGAAACTAGACATCCAGGGAGACAATGACTCTGGGAACTATGAACACAGCAAAAATCTTTTATGGAAAACCAGTGGAACAAAGTAACATAACATTAATATGATCGAGTTCAGAAACTGACCCAGTTTCGGGCGACAATTCGACTAAGAATGTGCCGAAACTTTATATTTTCGGTGGCAATTTCGTTTTTGGAAATTGACAGAGGATAGTTTCTGAGCTTACTTGATAATCCGACTGGTTTTCTTGACTCGAGAACGCTCGCTTGGATTTTGATGGCGCCTTGACAATCACCAGAGGAAATAGGATGAATATCTCTGAGAATATGATTGACTGATGAAATCGCGAACTTCACGGTCGTCTCAGCAATTTTCGGGATTCATGATGACTCAGCGAGGATTTTTGAAAGAGTAATGAGATCATGATGGCTTGAGTACTCGCGACTGAAATGGAGGGAGGTTCCATGAAATCACACATACAAATCCTTGCCGTGTTTGGATTTTGAAACGATCAATGTGACTGAAAGGACACAGGAGATTCGAAGTTTTTTGGATAGACACCACGAACATGCATATCCTCCATCATGGCAAGATTTTCAGCGGTTATGTTTAATCATTGCACCCACTTGACAGCTGGCTCGTGCGAAAGCACGGGCTTTCCATTTTTACCATTGAAACACTTTCGGTGGTTAATCTCCTTCTTGCTTTGACCCCTTAACTACCGATAACAAAGGCTTTTGGTGGTTAATGAGCACCTCTGAGGCTCGCCTAAACCACCGAAACCTGATATTTTGAATTTTTCTCATCCAAACCAAATTCAAACTTTCTTTTGAGCTTATTTTCAAAATACAGACTCTCTAACCTACTTACAAAAATTTTAGGAATAAAATTTAGATAACAACCTATCACCTCAAAAAGCAAAAATCCACGAATTTATTTGAGGAGATAACACTGGCTCCTATTGGGGATGAACACCTCCCTGTGAGGTTTCAAAAACCATAGAATCAATGCCTTTCCTGAAAAAGAACATAAAAACTAAACTATCTTCTAGTGTTTCCATTGGGCATGGAGTTATTCAAAAATAAAAACTAAGACTAACATTACAATGTCTAGGCTTCACAGCCTTAGACAAAATAGAGCTTTAAAAATCGTCCGTTTACCGGGCCACCGAACATTTCTTCGCCTTCCAGATTCTGCATTATGAAAGTGTTGTTATTCTGTACTTGAGAAATCATGAAAGGACCTGTCCACAAAGAATCAAACTTGTTATGCTTGCCTTTATCCTGTCTAAGAGAATCCCATTTTAGAACCCAGTCCCCGATCTGAAAACTGTCCATCTTTGCCTTTCTGTCAAAATTCTTTCTGATCTTCTTTTGATGAGCCTCTGATCTGTCCACTAACTGTTCGCGAGCTTGTTGTAGTTCCACCAAATTAAGCATCCTTCTTACCATGTCATTTGACTCAGTTTGCTCTTCCCGAAAGAACTTAGCCACTGGAAAAACTAACTGAACAGGAAAAATAACATCAGTCCCATAAACCAATTTGAATGGGGAAGTTCCTATGGATTTTTTAATAGTTACTCTGTCTGCCCATAGAGAAAATTTCAGTTTGGAATCCCAATTATTTGTATATTCCTCTAACATTTTTCTTATGATTTTGATCAAGCTCTTATTGGATGATTAAGCCAAGCCATTACCTTGAGGGTAATAGGGAGTCAAGTGTACCAGCTGGATGCCCATTGATTCACACATGTCTACCAATGCTTCTGCTTTAAATACTGCTGCATTATCTGTTACCAGCCTCTTGGGACAACCAAATCTGCTCAAAATATTTTCATAGAGAAACTTCATGACTACCTGGTGTGTAGCATTCCGGGTGGGAATCACCTCTATCCACTTTGTGAAATAATCTATGGCTACCAAAATCTACTTGTTCTGACCACTGGATGAAGGATTTATCTCACCTATAAAATCTAAACCCCACTGCTGAAAAGGGCCATTCACCACTATAGGTCTCAGGGGTAAAGATTTTAGCTGTTGCTTGCCGGTAAATCTTTGTCATTTGTCACAAGATTTGACGAATGCACACACATCTGAGAAGAGGAAAGGCCAATAATATCCATCCCTCAGGATCTTATGGGCAGTGGTATTCCAGTAATGATGACCGCCACAAACAGTTGAATGAAACCGATGTGTCACTTCGACCGACTGTTCTTTATCTAAACATCTGAGAAGCAAACCGGCAGGGTCTTTCCAATATAACAGATTATTACAAATGCAGAATTTGATAGCTCTGAGCTTAAGAGCTCGAGCTTGAGTCAAACTAAGTTCAGGGGGAACTTCAAGCTTTTGCAAAAAATGTATAATACCTGAATACCATTCACAGGAAGACAAGTGTTCTGCCACTTGCTGACTGCCATGCTGCCCTTCTGCTGCCAACTCTGTCTGCAAATTTTCTGAACTTTCCCCTATGAAATTAATATCCAGCAGCTTATGATTTTCCTCTGTTAAAAGCTTAGCAAGGCCCTGGCCTTTTACCAATTTGGTGGGCTTCACTTCAATATTGAACTAAATCATTTTTGCAATCCATCTCGCTCTCTTTCCATCAATATCCGGCTGAGTCAAAACATCTTTTACAGAAGATGAAGGGACATATGCGATGATCTTTGAGTGAAGAATATAAATTCTGAAGGTATTTAAAGCTTTTATGAGAGCATAAGCTTGTTTCTCGATAGGGTCATACCTTAGTTCAGCATCCCTGAGTGTTTTGCTGAAGAAAGCCACGGGATGATCCAAGTTGTCATCATCTTTCTGTAGCAGAATTGCTGCCACTGTGTCATAGGAAGCAAAGGAGAAAACATAGAAAATCTTATTGTAATCTGGGCTAATCAGATTCAGGGATTCCATGATTGCTTGCTTGATATTCTGAAAATATTTTCTCGCGTTGTTTGTCCATTTTATCTCAGACCCCTTCTTCAACATGCATGTTATGTGTTTGACTAATTCAGCAAAATTTGGCACAAACCTTCTGACAAAATTTATATTACCGAGCATCGATTGAATGTCCTTTTTTGACCTTGGCAAGGACAACTTTTGAATTGCCTCTACCCATGCTGGATCAATCATTACACCTTCTGCTGAGATGATGTGTCCCAAGATCTTACCTTTCCTTAGAGAAAACTTGGATTTCTTGGGATTTAAAGAGATCCCAAACTGCCTGCATTTTATGAACACTCTTTTCAAATGTTTCAGATGCTCCTCATGGCTGTTGGAATATACAGTGATGTCATCGAGATATATGAGGACAAACTTGTCCTTTTCTCCCATGAAGGCTATGTCCATGGCCCTTTGGAATGTAGCCCTAGCATTCATTAACCCAAATGGCATCTTGGCGTACATAAAGGTACCCCAAGGAATAGTGAATGCAGTCTCCTCCTGGTCATCAGGGTGGACAGAAATCTGATTGTAATCGGAAAAACCATCTAGGAAAGACATGACCTTGGCCCCTGAAATCCTTTGAAGCAAGTGTTCCATCTTAGGAAGAGGATAATTGTCTTTTTTAGAACATCTGTTTAACTTCCTGAAATCTATGCACAATCTGACCTCACCATTTTTCTTCCTTACTATCACCAGATTGGCAATCCATTTGGAGTATCTCAAGGGAATAATGATCTTGGCATCGAGAAGATTTTTAATTTCTCTCTCAATCACAGGCAACAGGAGAGGACTGATAGGTATGAGCTTTTGTTTGAAGGGAATGATGTCTTTTTCAAGAGGGATTTTATGTTGAATAATATCAGGATCATAAGTCTTTAGGTCACTATATTTCCAAGCAAAAGCATCAGAAAAATCCTTAAAAAAACTGCAGTATTTGGATTTCTGATCAGCAGTCAATTCAGAAGACAAATTTATAAGTTTGGGTTGGCTTTCACCCCCTATGTTATGCTCGTGAACAGCTGGATCTTTCTCCTTTTTGTCTAGCTTGTAAGGAACATCATTCTGATCAAAAAGCCTTTCCAAGGATACCAAACCTCGGGGTATATAATTGTTGGGTAGCTGAACAATATCATGCTAGCCCAATTTTTTCTTTAGCTTAGGTTTCTGGGATTCTTCTACATTGAGATTTTTCTGGTCAACATGCAAATCAGAAAATTCATCTACCACTTGGAGAAATCTGTTAAGTTCATCATCATCCTCAAAAAATTTCCAATATTTGATATTGTCAGGTAAGGATGGTCGGTATTTTACTTGAATTTCATAACTGAGCCTAGGGGGCATGGGGGGAATGAACATACTGGATGAAACAGCAAGAGAATCAATGAGTTGATTCATGTCCCTTGGTATATATGAAATTTCAAAAATAGAAAAAGATTCTCCCACTTTCCATACCTCGTCCCTGTAGGTCTTCAATCTGACATGCTTAGCTTGAAAGGTGTTGTTTACCTATTGTATAATGAGGTCTGCATCTCCAAATACCTTCAAACCTTTTATCCACATCTCTTTGGTTGAATTTAATCCCAATAGCAGAGCCTCATACTCTACTATGTTGTTAGTAGTTCTGAAGTCGAGCTTGAAAGACAAAGATATAGTCTCCTTTGAAGGAGAGATCAGAACTACCCCAACACCTGCTGAATCCTTAGTGCTGGCCCCATCAAAGTACATAGTCCAGACTGAAATGTCTTCACCATCAGACTGATGTTTAATAGGCTTCACAAGATGGATAGGAGTCGATTGAGCATCATCTATCTGAAGGATGCATGAACCAAAATCTGTATCCACAACATAGATAGGATGATTGACAGAATTCTTTCCATCACTGATGATGTAGGCAAGTTGGTTATCCCTGTAAAGTCTTTTCAGCTCCCCCCCAAACACTGGAATCATAGCATATGACAGATCCATCTGCAAAGTTCCTCGTAACCTTTTTCCCCATGAACGAGACAAGAGAATCCCAAACTTAGGTGGAATATCAGCAACCACCACATCCGTAACCGTGCTTCTCATGGGAAATTGGGAAAGGTTTATGACAAGGTCTTTGATGAGGCCGAGACATCTGACTTATCTAGAATTAGAGGAGAAAAGATCTTGATATGTTTTGCTGACCTCCAGACCAAGCTCATCCATCACCGCTTTTGGCATAAGATTATGTGATGCTTCGGAGTCGAGCAAACAATTGTGAAGGATTTTTTCATGGACGTTTAGGGATATGTAGAATGGTGGGCAAGAATCATCTCGGTCTTCTATCATAGGCCCTATGGTTACTTTAGGCTTATCATCTTGTAGGTTAACAAAATCATCATATGAAGAGGTCTTTGTCTCAAGAGACTTCAGGATGGCTGATTTAAAAATTTCTTTCTTCATGAGTTCAGTTAAAGGCATCGGTATCTTAACTTTTTGAATTTTTGATTCAAAGTTAAACGAGAAAGATGATCTATCTGAAACCTTTACCTCATTAGAAGGGGCCTTGAGACTGACTTTCTCCTTGGCTGGGGGATGAATTTGTTTCTTCTGTGGTTTTGCAGGAAGGGAGGTCTCTTTTTTCAGAAGTGGGAGGCTGCTTGGAAGTAACCTATTTACTCTTCACAGGAGCAACAATTTCCTTGTTTTTTATGGGAGAAGCAATGGGTAGTTTCGGACCAGCACTCTTGGATCTTAAGTGGTAACCTTTCTTCTCATCTGTCAAGTAAACAGATCCTTCAACACTTGCCTCTTGAATTTGCTGATCCATCAGGGCTTCTTCATAGTCTACCTGTGTCAAAAATGAAGAATCATTTTCATCATCAAAACAGTTTATCTCATCTACATCTTCGACTTCATCGTGAGGTGGTTGTTTCTCTTCATCTAATACTGCATTTTGAAAAGGTGGTCTGATCCTCTGATCGTCAACTGGGTTTCTATCTCTTTGAAGGATCTGAAGTTGTGGATTATTCCTTCTGTAAGGAAAAACATTTGGATTTCTGGGGGCAAAAGCATTTGGCTCTTTTGCCCTTGCTGGTTGCTGATTCTGAACCTTCAATTTTGACATTTCAGATGTCATACTGTCTAACATCTTCACCATTTTTTCCATTTTACTATTAGACGAAGAGGAGGATTCAACAACAAATTTCTTCCTCTCAACCCTTCCTTTAAGCTTCTGAGATGCTGTAATGTTAGATTCAACCTCGAGGGAGGCATCTTGCATTAAAGCAAGTGTGGCTGATCGTCTTTCTCTAAGAATTAGACAAAAATCTGGATCAAAGGCAACATAGAATGTTATATTTGCCGATGCGTCGCTTGGTTTAATCTCTGCAGGGATCTTACCAAACATCCTATTGAATCTCTTGATGAAGTCTGAGACCAACTCTCCATCTTCCCTCTTCAAATTTCCAAACTCAGAAATGTAGTATAACATATCTCTTCTTTCTCCCCAGTGCTTCAACAATACCTCATATAATTGTTCAATGACTGTGATCGAATTTGTTGGTAGCTCTTTAAACCACTTTAGGGCTTGGCCATCCAAGCTCTGAACAAAAACTCTAGTCCACACATCTTCTTCTGAAATATTGATATTTTCGGCATAAGCATAAAAAGCTTCAATATGCTCTTCAGTAGTATAATCCACTGCTCCTGTAAACTTTGGCATATATTTCTGATAGTCTCCAGTTGGCATGGCAGACAAGGGATTTGGCAATACAAGTGGGGCATATCTATTTGCCAAAATCTGTTCCATCCTGGTCAAAGGGGCAGCCATGACAGTCTTGGTAATTGACACAGACGAGGAATTTGTAGGAGATGATGGGGAAGATGGGCTGCCTGAGTTAGAATAGAATGGCTATCTCACTTCACCTTGAGCAGAAGTTTCAGAAATAGGTGAAAAATAAGAGGCTTTATAAAATTGACCGAGTAACAAAGCTAAATTCTCTTCTCCCTTAGAGGACAGATCCTGAAGAATATCTTCAAGAACATGTAGATTAGTGTGAGTGTATAGAACACCTTTTGAAGGTTTGATGGGTGAGGAATCCAAGGAAGATGAGGAGGAGGTTTCTTTCTGTTGAAAGGATTCTTTATTCAATTCTTTTGGATGGGACGAAACATCAACCTCAAGAACAGAGTCAGTAATATTAGAAGAAAATTAAGGTTCTTGTACCTTAGAAACTTGAGATAAATTTTCGACTTCCTGAGAATAATGACTTTCAGCAGCAGGGGATTCAACTAGAGACTTTTTAGATATGAAAGGAGGAGTATCGGTTTGAATACCTGAATCTACTGCCTTTGCAGATCTGAAAGCCTGTCTTTGCAAATCTTTACCCTTACTGATGATCTTCTCGGGATCAAGAACTGGTGTTGTCAGTGGGCCTTCTTGGTTCGCCCTGGTGTGAGCTCTTTTTGGAGCCACTTCGTTTCAATGGAGTCGTCAGATAGAAAATGTACAACCGATAGTGTCTACTTCTTGTCTATCATCAAGAACTAGATCTATGTTGTCTCCCAGAGAAGCTGAGCTTCGATCTCCTCTCCCCGACAACTGCGCCAATTTGTTATCACTCCAGGAAGCTCTCCTAGGCTGTAAGTAAGAGATGCATGGTAACGTAATATTTTTGAAGCTATTTTATCAATAAAAGATGTGATTTTTGGATCAAGATGAATATATAGGGGCTGGACTATGTCTTTAAGACTGTCTAGTAATATCAAATATCACAAGGCCTTCTAAGAATGCAATCAGACAGGAGTTGATTAAATAGAACAGAAGATAGCTGTTGAACCGGATTATACTCATATAAACAATAAGCACAATGGGTTTAAAAACTAAGACAATAACTTATGATTCTCAAATTAATCAATCAATTAGTGAGATGATAGTCACATGCAGATTGAATAAGCATCAATAAAGAACATTCACTCATAAAATATCATAGAATAGAGGAGAAAGGTATGAAAACAAAAATGAAGGAAGCTTGCAATGTTTCATATATTAAGAATGAGTCTCAATTACAGTAGCAACATGTAGAACCCAAAATCAAACCTTTAGTTTGTCTTCTATCCTAAGCTTTATAGCTTTACAAAGTAGTTCTGGGATCCTGAAAACAAGAATCAAATATACTAAAAATAGTAACTCAAAATTCAGTTGCAAAAGAAGTGGGATGATTCCCCAAAATGAGGTCAATACCAGATTTCTCTCTTGTTGATTGTTGGTGTAGTGTAGGATAGCCTTCCAAGGCTAAATGATGACTCTCTAATAGAGACAAAGTCGAATCTGTTGATGTGGCAAGGTGTCCTGATTTTCTGTCTTAGTTAAAGATGTCCAAAAACCTTTGAAACATCTCCTCTTCCCACAATTTGTCAAAAATAACTGTTGGGCTAGTCTTGATAATTCATTAGACGTTCATTCGAAAAGATATAAAATCTTTTAATCTCAAAAAACTTTGACCTGTGTAAAAACTAGTTCATCCTGGACATGACAGGTTTTCGGTGGTTAACTCGGAAAGCTTCTGGGTGGGTTATCTACCGAAAGCACCGCTTTTGGTGGTTAATGAATAGTCATCCTGTTCGCCTAAACCACCGAAAGTTAATCTTTGAAGAAATTTCAAAATTTCAAAAATGTTTACCTTGGGTCCTCTCTGATGCTCAGGATTTCTTAGATGAGGCAGCCCTTGTTCGTGCAAACCTACGAACTTCTACTGGCTGTGTAGGGGGCTCTGGTGTATCCATTATGGTCGTGGCTAAATTAGCCAAAGTTTCCAATCCAGTTTTCTCCTCTTCTGGTGATTGAAATTCTTTTAACTTTATCCTCAGAATCCTGAGCTGCCTATACAGTTTCATATTTTCTCTGATCAAAACTTTGTTTCTGTCTTTAATTTTGTCATGTTTCTCTTTAAGAGTTTGATTCACTTTGAACAGTTCTGCATTTTGTCAGTGAGGTTTGTATTGGATTTTTTAATCACCCTTTCTAGAACTTCCATTTCATAAATCTGTCGCAGGAGCTTGTTGATCTTCCATGCTCTAGCTGTTTTGGGCTTACTTGAGGAGGCTTCTGCTTCTGGTTTCTTGTGGGCCTCTGCAGTCTTTGGTGAAGGTGGATTTGAACAATAATTTGCACTCTGTTCAATATGTATGTTCTCTTGAGTCTCTACCATCTCTGGTTCTGTTTCTAAATCATTGTAAGGTAGGTTTAGAGGGTTATTTCCTGTGGCAGGGTTGTTAGACTGTTTACCTTCAAACTGCAATTTTCTCTTGATTCCTTCCTTCTTGCCAGGGGATGATTTTATGGGATCTCTTGGTAGTGAGATTCCTTTCCTTTTTCTGTGACTTCGCTTGGGAGTAGGAGTTTTTCTGCCCCTGGCTTTCTTGGTTTCTGCCTTTGGTGGTATTTCTGTTTGAAATTCATTCCAAAACAAAAAGAAGCCCCACTCAATCTGTTTCCTCTGTAGAGATTGTCTCACAAGAAGAGTAATCAGCCCTTAATGTGATAATCTGCTGACAACTTTAGCAAGCTGGGATTTCACTTGTCTTGCTATCTTCGTCAGGGTTTTATGAAAGAAGTAAGGAAGGTTTATTGGTCCTCTGCCTGTGAAATGATTCAGAAGTATAAAATGGTAAAACATTACGCTGTTGTAGCACCCCTCACAAGTGATATACACCAAAATTGCCTTCAACAGGGACTGCCATTTGGGTTCCAAATAAGACATTGGGATGTCCTTCTTCCAGGTTAAATATTTATGTACAGGTAACAAATAGGACCTGAATTCGATGCTTGAAGGTATGGTGGTTTTAAACCAACAGTATCCCTTTCTGGGTAATCCTGTGTACTCAACAATGGCTGCTTTGTCGATGATAATCTCCTCCTTGCCAACTTTAGTAGTCCTTCCATCATAGGAAAGAGAAAAAGATTCAGCCACCTGCTGGTGAAATCTTGTTAATTTCTTGCAGTATGCAAAAACTCCAGTCTGTCTGAAAAGTTATGCCACCTCTGGATGGGTTTCTAAATACCAAACGCCATCCACCTCAGATCTCAAGGCTGGCCCTGTTTTCGACATGGGTTGATGCTGAATGTGCCTGAAATTATAGGAAACTAGACATCCGGGGAGACAATGACTCTGGGAACTATGAACACAACAAAAATCTTTTATGGAAAACCGATGGAACAGAGTAACATAACATTAAGATGATCGAGTTCAGAAACTGACCCAGTTTCGGGCGCAATTCGACTGAGAATGTGCCGAAACTTTAGATTTTCGGTGGCAAATTTGTTTTTGGAAGCTGACATAGGATAGTTTCTGAGCTTACCTGATAATCTGACTGGTTTTCTTGACTCGAGAACGCTCGCTTGGATTTTGATGGCACCTTGACAATCACCAGAGGAAACAAGATGAATATCCCTGAGAATATGATTGACTGATGAAATCACGAACTTCACGGTCGTCTCAGCAATTTTTGGGATTCATGATGACTCAGCGAGGATTTCTGAAAGAGTAACGAGATCATGATGGCTTGAGTACTTGTGACTGAAATGGAGGGAGGTTCCGTGAAATCACACATACAAATCCCTGCCGTGTTTGGATTTTGAAACGATCAATGTGATTGAAAGGACACATGAGCTTTGAATTTTTTTGGATAGACACCATGAACATGCATATCCTACATCATGGCTAGCTTTTCGGCGGCTATGTTTAATCATTGCGCCCACTTGACATCTGGCTCGTGCGAAAGCACGGGCTTTCCATTTTTACCGTTGAAACACTTTCGGTGGTTAATCAACTTCTTGCTTTGACCCCTTATCTGCCGAGAACAAAGGCTTTCGGTGGTTAATGAGCACCTCTGAGGCTCGCCTAAACCACCGAAACCTAATATTTTGACTTTTTCTCGTCCAAACCAAATTCAAACTTTCTTTTGAGCTTATTTTCAAAATATAGACTCTCTAACCTACTTACAAAAATTTTAGGAATAAAATTTAGATAACAACCTATCTCCTCAAAAAGCAAAAATCCACGAATTTATTTGAGGAGATAACACTGGCTCCTATTGGGGATGAACACYTCCCTGTGAGGTTTCAAGAACCATAGAATCAATGCCTTTCCTGAAAAAGAACATAAAAACTAAACTATCTGCTAGTGTTTCCATTGGGCATGGAGTTATTCAAAAATAAAAACTAAGACTAACATTACAATGTCTAGGCTTCACAGCCTTAGACAAAATAGAGCTTTAAAAATCGCCCGTTTACCGGGCCACCGAACATTTCTTCGCCTTCCAGATTCTGCAGTATGAAAGTGTTGTTATTCTGTACTTGAGAAATCATGAAAGGACCTGTCCACAAAGAATTGAACTTGTTACGCATGCCTTTATCTTGTCTAAGAGCATCCCATTTTAGAACCCAGTCCCTGATCTGAAAACTGTCCACCTTCACCTTTCTGTCAAAAGTCTTTTTGATCTTCTTTTGATGAGCCTCTGATCTGTCCACTAACTGTTCGCGAGCTTGTTGCAGTTCCACCAAATCAAGCATCCTTCTTACCATGTCATTTGACTCGGTTTGCTCTTCCTGAAAGAACTTAGCCACTGGCAAAACTAACTGAACAGGAAAAATAGCATCAGTCCCATAAACCAATTTGAATGGGGAAGTTCCTATGGATTTTTTAATAGTTACTCTGTCTGCACACAGAGCAAATTTCAGTTTGGAATCCCAATTATTTTTATTTTCCTCTAACAGTTTTCTTATGATTTTGATCAAGCTCTTATTGGATGATTCAACCAAGCCATTACCTTGAGGGTAATAGGGAGTCGAGTGTACCAGCTGGATGCCCATTGATTCACACATGTCTACCAATGCTTCTACTTTAAACGTTGCTGCATTATCTGTTACCAGCCTCTTGGGACAACCAAATTTGCTCAAAATATTTTCATAGAGAAACTTCATGACTACCTGGTGTGTAGCATTCCGGGTGGGAATCGCCTCTATCCACTTTGTGAAATAATCCGTGGCTACCAAAATCCACTTGTGCTGACCACTGGATGAAGGATTTATCTCACCTATAAAATCTAAACCCCACTGCTGAAAAGGGCCATTCACCACTATAGGTCTCAGGTTTAAAGATTTTAGCTATTGCTTGCCGGTAAATCTTTGGCATTTGTCACAAGATTTGACGAATGCACACACATCTAAGAAGAGGAAAGGCCAATAATATCCATCCCTCAGGATCTTATGGGTAGTGGTCTTCCAGTAATGATGATCACTGCAAACAGATGAATGAAACTGATGTGTCACTTCGACCGACTCTTCTTTATCTAAACATCTGAGAAGCAAACTAGCAGGGTCTTTCCAATATAACAGATTATTACAAATGCATAATTTGATAGCTCTGAGCTTAAAAGCTCGAGCTTGAGTCAAACTAAGTTCAGGGGGAACTTCAAGATTTTGCAAAAAATGTATAATACCTGAATATCATTCACAGGATGACAAGTGTTCTGCCACTTGCTGACTGCCATGCTGCCCTTCCGCTGCCAACTCTGTCTGCAAATTTTCTGAACTTTCCCCTATGAAATTAATATCCAACAACTTATGATTTTCCTCCGTTAAAAGCTTAGCAAGGCCGTGGCCTTTTACCAATTTGGTGGGCTTCACTTCAATATTGAACTCAATCATTTTTGCAATCCATCTCGCTCTCTTTCCGTCAATATCCAGCTGAGTCAAAACATCTTTTACAGAAGATGAAGGGACATATGCGATGACCTTTGAGTGAAGAATATAAATTCTGAAGGATTTTAAAGCTTTTATGAGAGAATAAGCTTGTTTCTCGATAGGGTCATACCTTAGTTCAGCATCCCTGAGTGCTTTGCTGAACAAATCCACGGGATGATCCAAGTTGTCATCGTCTTTCTATAGCAGAACTGCTGCCACTGTGTCATAGGAAGCAAAGGAAAAAACATAGAAAATCTTACTGTAATCTGGGCTGATCAGATTCAGGGATTCCATGATCGCTTGCTTGATATCCTGAAAAGAGTTTCTTGCATTGTCTGTCCATTTTATCTCAGACCCCTTCTTCAACATGCATGTTATGTGTTTGACTAATTCAGCACAATTTGGCACAAACCTTCTGACAAAATTTATCTTATCGAGCAGCGATTGAATGTCCTTTTTTGACCTTGGCAAGGATAGCTTTTGTATTGCCTCTACCCGTTCTGGATCAATCATTACACCTTATGCTGAGACGATGTGTCCCAAGAGCTTACCTTTCCTTAGAGAAAACTGGGATTTCTTGGGATTTAATGAGATCCCGAACTGCCTGCATTTTATGAACACTCTTTTCAAATGTTTCAGATGCTCCTCATGGCTACTGGAATATACTGTGATGTCATCGAGATATATGAGGACAAACTTGTCCTTTTCTCCCATGAAGGCTATGTCCATGGCCCTTTGGAATGTAGCCCCAACATTCATTAACCCAAATGGCATCTTGGCGTACATAAAGGTACCCCAAGGAGTAGTGAATGCAGTCTTTTCCTGGTCATCAGGGTGGACAGAAATCTGATTGTAACCGGAAAAACCTTCTAGGAAAGACATGACCTTGGCCCCTGAAATCCTTTGCAACAAGTGTTCCATCTTAGGAAGAGGATAATTGTCCTTTTTAGAACATCTGTTTAAGTTCCTGAAATCTACGCACAATCTGACCTCACCATTTTTCTTCCTTACTATCACCAGATTGGCAATCCATTTGGAGTATCTCAAGGGAATAATGATCTTGGCATTGAGAAGATTTTTAATTTCTCTCTCAATCACACGCAATAGGAGAGGACTGATAGGTCTGATCTTTTGTTTGAAGGGAATGGTGTCTTTTTGAAGAGGGAGTTTATGTTGAATAATATCAGGATCATAAGTCTTTAGGTCACTATATTTCCAAGCAAAAACATCAGAAAAATACTTCAAAACACTGCAGTATTTGGATTTCTGATCAGCAATCAATTCAGAAGACAAATTTATAAGTTTGGGTTGGCTTTCACCCCCTATGTTATGCTCATGAACAACTGGATCTTTCTCCTTTTTTTCTGGCTTGTAAGGAACATCATTCTGATCAAAAAGCCTTTCCAAGGGTACCAAACCTCGGGGTATATAATTGTTGGGTAGCTGAACAATATCATGATGGCCCAATTTTTTCTTTAGCTCAGGTTTCTAGGATTCTTCTACATTTAGATTCTGTTGTTCAACATGAAAATCAGAAAATTCGTCTACCACTTGGAGAAATCTGTTAAGTTCATCATCATCCTCAAAAAATTTCCAATATTTGATATTGTCAGGTAAGGATGGTCGGTATTTTACTTGAATTTCATAACTGATCCTAGGGGGCATGGGGGGAATGAACATGCTGGCTGAAACAACAAGAGAATCAATGAGCTGATTCATGTCCCTTGGTATATATGAAATTTCAAAAACAGAAAAAGATTCTCGCACTTTCCATACCTCGTCCCTGTAGGCCTTCAATCTGACATGCTTAGCTTGAAAGGTATTGTTTACCTATTGTATAATGAGGCCTGCGTCTCCAAATACCTTCAAACCTTTTATCCCCATCTCTTTGGTTGAATTTAATCCCAATAGCAGAGCCTCATACTCTTCTATGTTGTTAGTACTTCTCAAGTCGATCTTGAAAGACAAAGATATAGTCTCCTTTGAAGGAGAGATCAGAACTACCCCAACACCTGCTGAATCCTTAGTGCTGGCCCCATCAAAGTACATAGTCCAGACTAAAATGTCTTCACCATCAGACTGCTGTTCAATAGGCTTCACAAGCTACATAGGATTCGATTGAGCATCATCTATCTGAAGGATGCATGAACCAAAATCTGTATCCACAACATAGATAGGATGATTGAAAGAATTCTTTCCATCACTGATGATGTAGGCAAGTTGGTTCTCCCTGT
This sequence comes from Picea engelmannii, assembly GCA_009831015.1. NCBI lineage: Eukaryota > Viridiplantae > Streptophyta > Pinopsida > Pinales > Pinaceae > Picea > Picea engelmannii. The sequence goes on along the minus strand of ML785495.1, from coordinate 270,866 downwards.
AAAGTATTTTCAGCTCCCCCCCAAACATCAGAATCGTAGCATATGACAGATCCATATGGAAAGTTCCTCCTAACCTTTTTCCCCATGAACGAGACAAGAGAAGCCCAAACTTAGGTGGAATATCAGCAACCACCACATCCATAACCATGCTTCTCATGGGAAATTGGGAAAGGTTTATGACAAGGTCTTTGATGAGGCCAAGACATCTGACTTTCCTAGAATCAAAGGAGAAAATATCTTGATATGGTTTGGTGACCTCCAGACCAAGCTCATCCATCACCGCTTTTGGCATAAGATTATGTGATGCTCCGGAGTCGAGCAAACAATTGTGAAGGATTTTGTCATGGACGTTTAGGGATATGTAGAATGGCGGGCAAGAATCATCTCAGTCTTCTATCATAGGCCCTATGGTTACTTTAGGCTTATCATCTTGTAGGTTAAAAAAATCATCATATGAAGAGGTCTTTGGCTCAAGAGACTTCAGGATGGCTGATTTAAAAATTTCATTCTTCATGAGTTCAATTAAAGCCATCGGTATCTTAACTTTTTGAATTTCTAATTCAAAGTTAAAAGAGAAAGATGATCTGTCTGAAACCTTTACCTCATTGGAAGGGGCCTTGAGACTGACCTTCTCCTTGGTTGGGGGCTGAATTTGTTTCTTCTATGGTTTTGCAGGAAGGGAGGTCTATTTTTCAGGAGTGGGAGGCTGCTTGGCAGTAACCTCTTTACTCTTCATAGGAGCAACAACTTCCTTGTTTTTTATGGGAGCAACAATGGGTAGTTTCGGACCAGCACAAGCTTCCTGGCGTATCTGCTCCAAAGTTTCCCAATTTGAGTAGGTATGATTTATCCATATTTGTCTGTGCTCTTGCAGGCTTTTGGCCTATGTAGTAGCATACTCTTTCTTCCATTTCTGTATTATTTCCTGCTCATCCCATGGCTGAGTTTGTGTTTCAGCGTTGCAAGTAGTGGGGTGAGGTAAGGTCTGAGTAGATTGTTGCACAAAAGTGTGGATATTGATCTGGTTGGGAGGAGCAGATTCCTCAGTAGGCACTGTTTGTATAGCTTTGTTAACAAAAGCAGGGGTTTCAGATTTGACATTTGTTGCAGGGCAGGGCTCAGTCTTAATCTTGGGAGGTCCTGCTGGTTCTTGTGTTTCAGTTGTAGTTGGTTCTTGTGTGACAACAGGTTCTTCTTCTTTGACTGCAAAAGTTGAAGGAGTAGGGGGATCTCCTGGCATTGAGATTTGAATTACTTTGTAGCCTGCTTGATAGTAGATGTCCCCACATTGACATCACATATATTCTCCACACATATTCTCTGTTGTAGTTCCTTCTGACATGGTCACTGTGAGAGCTAGGGTGTACAAATTAAGTTCCTTTTCATAGGCTTCCTTTGCCATGGATAGCTATTGCTTGTAGGCTTCCAGTTCAAACTTTAGGAACTCATTTTATTGTAAAACAGAGGCCATTGTTGGTTCTGGTTGAGGAGTGACTGGTTCTTGTGTAGCAGTCACAACCGCACTAGCTGGTTGTTGTGGAGCAACTATAGGATCAACAACTGCTTCTTGTGTTTCAGCTTGTTGATGTAAGGAAAGTAGTGTTGCGGCACCCTGGACCTCTGATTCCTGTATCTCAGTGTCAATATCAGCAGCTGGTTCTTGTGTTTCAGCTGTAGCTGGTTCTTGTGTGACAGTTATGGCTGGTTCTTTTGTTTCAGCCACTGAATGAGTAGCTGGTTCTTGTGTTTCAACTACTGAATGGGTAGCTGGTTCTTGTGTTTCATCTACTAAATGGGTAGTTGGTTCTTGTGTTTCAGCTACTGAATCGGTAGCTGGTTCTTGTGTTTTAGCTACCTGATTTGAAATAGATGATGTCGCAACACCCTGGGCATCTAGTTCTTGTGTTTCAGTGGCCGTGGGTGCAATAGGCAAAGATTCCGACATTTGGGAGTTTGGAGGTGTACGGGGTATTAGTCGGATGGGTTGGGAGTCTATGGAAGTGGTAGTAGTGGTTGCCCTTGTTGAGGCCCTTGTTCGTTTTCTTTGTAAAAAGGGCGGAAAGAAAGGAATTTGCTTTCGTTTTCGTGGGGGTTTTTCCTCAATGATGGGGCATGGAGAATTGTCTGGCTCAGAATCGTCGCTAAGAATATGGAGGGCAGGAGTGGATGCTTCTGGTAGGGAGTGGGGTGGGCTTGGTATGGTAGGGGGGTTAATTGGACTGATTGGTTCTGTAGGTGGACTGTTAGGTATTTATGGAGAGTCTGGAGGGTTTTGTGGTTGTTGTACCTGAAGATTTTCAGGAATTTCAGCGGCTTCTTGGGGACCTATAGGTGGGTTGTTTAGTGGAAGGTTTTGTTGGGCAAAACCATTTTGGATAAGTAGTTGAACGAGACGGTGATGGGTGAGTGAAAGGGTAGGATCTTTAGCCTTTTTACAGTAGTGCGACATATTTTTGAGACAACCGAGTAGATAATAAAGGATGTTCACCAATCTATTATGCCGTAAATGAGACAACAGGAGAAAATCGTGCTGGTAGACTACCTGGTATCGAGCTTCACAGGTAAGGTAGTGTTTGACGAATTTTTCAACTTCCGGCCATGGGGGCGGCAACGAGCTAAGTCGGACACCCTAGCCTTTAAATTCAATTTGTTCCTCTGGCGAGAGGAAATCCCGCTGGGCATTCAGGATGATATGTTTGCGGTTGAACAAGCGAGTGACATTGGTAGGGAGACCCGGAACCTGCTTTATATCTTCTTCTGTAAATGAAATCCGAACCCCTTGAACAATGGAATGATCTCCCTGGAGATTTTGGGCAAATTGTAGAACCTGTTTTTGATCAAACCCCTGGAGTCTCTGAAAATAACTGAGCCATCCTTCCCGTAGAAAAATTTTATAGGCTTCTGGATACAGTTCTAAAAGGGCTATCGTGGCGGGTTCGTACCGTATAACAGAGCCTCCCATAGCTACCATCTCGGTAAAATACACTGTCAAAGAGTTGAGTAACAAGTTCTGTGCAGAGTAAGTTTTTCGAGTGGAGGCATGCAAATGGTGGTGAAACAAACGAATGGATGATAAAATAGGAATGGCAGTGGTGAATTCGTGTGAAATGATGGTATAACAGTTTGATATGTCCTCCCCCCCGTCAAGTGTGGATAATAATGATTTCACTCAAGTGGTCATAATGATTTAGAATCTTCTCATTAACTATAGCTTAACTGTATTACATAAAATTTACATACCTCGCCTTACCTTCTGATTCGTGCTGCAAAAAAAATATAATGTCTATCCACGATAGTTCTGAAGTGGTCGTGGTGGAGACTTTTAATTTGTTAGATGAATTGTATCAAGGATTTGTTGACTGGAAGGACAAAATGTAGTGTGAGAGCACAAAATCTTGCTGACAGATTGGTGTTTTAGCAATAGGGAAAAATGATAAAAGGTTGCTGACAGTGGTGTTTCAGCAATAGAAAAGAGAGGGCGAAACAACTGCTGGACGGTGTTGTTTCGTCAATTGGGAAATGTGAAGAGCTGCTGGACAGTGGTGTTTCAGCAATGGAAGAAAATGGCGGGAAGTTTGCTGACAATGGTGTTTCAGCAATAGGGAGAAAAAAAAAATAGGGCGAAACAATTGCTGGACGGAGTTGTTTCGTCAATTGGTAAATGTGAAGAGCTGTTGGACAGTGGTGTTTCAGCAATGGAAGAAAATGGCGGGAAGTTTGCTGACAATGGTGTTTCAACAATAGGGAAAAAAAAAAGGGCGAAACAATTGCTGAACGGTGTTGTTTCGTCAATTGGGAAACTGTGAAGAATTGCCAGACGGTAGTGTTTTGGCAATAGGGAGAAGGCGAAGAGTTGTTGTGAATGGTGTTTCAGCAATGGGAAGAATGGTAAAAGGTTGTTGAACAATGAGAAGGGAAAAAGGTGTGGGGTTGCTGACAATGGTGTTTTAGCAATGGGGGAGAGTCAAAAAGCCATTGAACAGTGGTGTTTTAGCATTGAAGAAAGAGCAAAGGGTTGTTGACAGTGGTGTTTTAGTAATGGGGGAAGCTTGTCTCTTCGTGAAGTAGGATTGTCATTTCCTAGTGCCTGTGCTTTGATCAAGAATCTGCAAAAATCGATTGTAACATGGTATTTCTTGACAGGGATTATTAGTAAATAAAATCTAATCTAATACTAAAGAAATTAACTTAAAAGAATTAATTGCAATGAGGGGTAGAATACCCCTCTAAGAAGAGGTAATGGGAGTCTGCCACACATGTGGCCTTAAAATCTTCTTTGGAAGTAGGGCGCTGGTACAGATGGAGCCAATGACCATTTACAAGTAAGAGTGTTCTGGAGTCATCGATTTTGAGGAGCCTTACTGTTCCATTGGGGAAAACAGTGTCTACTTCGTAAGGTCCAAGCCATCTTGTGCGCAGTTTCCCTTGAAATTCTTTGAACCGAGAGTCATACAGTAGGGCCCAATTACCCTTTTGGAGCTTCTTATTCTTGATCGTTTTGTCATGCCATTTTGATCTTTGCTGTTGAATTATAGTTGTCTGATGAATGGCATCTAGCATTTTTTTATCCAATTCATTAAGCTGCTGCAACCTGGCTGTCTGTGCATCGGTCAAATCAAGGTTGACAACTAAAGCAGTCCTTAAGGTTTTTATTTCAAATTCCATAGGAAAGACAACACTCTTTCCATAGACTAATTCATAGGGAGAGAATCCTGTAGTATTTCTCCAGGTAGTTCTATAGGCCCATAATGCTTCAGGGAGCCTGTAGGACCAATCCTTTCTGTTTTCCTTCACTGTTTTTGTGAGAATGGCTTCTATTACTTTGTTCGTGCTTTCCACCTATCCATTGGCTTGGGGGTGGTATGTTGTAGTCATTCTATGCCAAATATGATATTTTTGAAGGGTGGCTTTGAAACCATGAGAAGTGAAAGGAGGTCCTCCATCTGTAACTAATTCTCTTGGCACTCCAAATCTGATGAAGATGTCTTTAAATAAGAAATTTATAACTGCTCCTTCGGTCGCTCTGTGGAGTGCTTTGGCTTCCACCCATTTAGTCATGTAGTCTGTTCAGACCACTATGTAAACTTTTTGATTGGATGGGGGGTTAATGGGTCCTACAAAGTCTAAGGCCCATCTTTCAAATGGTTCAAGTACTATCTGGGGATTTAATGGCATTTCATCTCTATGATTAGGTTGGCCTACTCTTTGGCAGCTATCACAGGCCTGAGCATATTTCTTTGCATCTTTGAAGAGTGAGGGCCAATAGTACCCCATCCTGAGAATTTTATGTGTTGTTCTCTTATCAGCAAAATGCCCTCCACAAGGGCCATCATGACAGGCTTTTAGTAGATCATAAACCTCATCTTCTCTAATGCACCTTCGAATTTCTTGATCAGGTCCTGTATGGAAAAGACACCCACTTATCCAACTATACTGAGCACTTTGATTAATGATTCTTCTTTTCTCTCGGTGGGATAGGTGTGGTGGTAACTTCCCTGCAACCAAATAGTTAGCAATGTCTACATACCAGGGTGAGTGAGCAGAAACTGCAAATAGATATTCATCAGGAAAGGAATCATCTACTGGGGTATCATCATCAGGTGTCAACCGAGAAAGGAAATCAGCAACTACATTTTCTTTTCCTGGTCTATCTACAATTGTAATATCAAATTC
>ML785495.1:249808-265143 GCA_009831015.1 Picea engelmannii | reverse complement strand
GTAATGTCTAAATTTATTAATGGCATAGATAACTGCTAAGAATTCCTTTTCGGTGACTGTATAATTGAGTTCAGCAGGAGTCATATTCTTGCTGATGAAATAGATAGCATAAGGGAGATGATTTTCTTCTTGTCCCAAGATAGATCCTATCGCAGTATCTGAAGCATCAGAGGATATATGAAAGGGAAGTGTCCAATCAGGTCCTCTAAGAATAGGAGGTGTAGATAATTGATTTTTAAGTGTATTAAATTCTCCCTGGCAAGAATTAGTCCATTTGAATTCAACATTTTTCATCAGTAACACAAACAGGGGAGAAGCTATTTTGGAAATTGTTTTGATAAATCTTCTGTAGTATCCAACATGTCCTAGAAAACTTCTTACCTCTGTTTGGGTTTTGGGAGTAGGAAGATCCTTAATGACTTGTATCTTGGATGGGTCTACCTGAATTCCCTGAGATGAGATAAAATGTCCAAGCACTATTCCTTCACTCATCATCATATGACATTTTTCTGTACTTAAGGAGAGTTGGGCTTGTATGCATCGTTTGAGCACTTTCTCAAGGTTTTGTAGTGCTTCCTAAAAAGAAACACCATAAGGAGTAAATTCATCCATAAATATTTCCATAGAGTCATTAAGCATATCAGAAAAGATTCCTAAAACTGCTCTTTGGAAGGTTGTTGGTGCATTACATAGTCCAAATGGGAGAACTCTATAAGAAAAGGTTCCCCAAGGGATAGTAAAAGTGGTTTTATCTTGATCTTGAGGTGCAATTTTGATCTGGTTATACCCAATGAAACCATCTAAAAATGAGAAAAATTTCTTCCCTGACAAATTATCTAACACCTGATCAATGAATGGTAATGGAAAGTGATCTTTTTGAGTAGCTTTATTTAAGGCTCTATAATCCACACATACTCTCCATTTCCCGTTTTTATTAGGAACTATTACCAACGGGGACACCCATTCACTGTCTGATATAGGATATATAAACCCTGCATTGAGCAATTTTTGAAGTTCTTCTTTGAGGATTTCTCTTAAATTAGGGTTCATTCATCGTTGAGATTGACAGATTGGTTGACAATCTTCCTTAATATATATTCGATGAGTACATAATTCGGGAGAGATTCCTTTCATATCTGTATAATCCCATGCGAATGCTTCTTTATTTTCCAGAAGTAACTTCATTAATTGTTGTGTCTCAACATCTGTCAGATTAGGGTTTATGTTCAGTGTTTTGCCAGGTTCAATTTCTACTGGTATGATTTTAGAAGAGATGGTGTTAGATGTTTGAGGTGGGCTTTCCGATTTGAGATTTTCTTGATTATCAGACTCCAACAGTGCAGCTAGTTGGTTATGAGTTTCTAGAGTCACAGAGGAGGGTTCACAAATAAAACTATTAATTAGTTCATCCTCGGTGGAGTCTTTAAGGCTTAGAGATTGTCTGATAGTCAAAAGGGGTTGAGTAAGTTGATCATCAAAGTCTACCCATACAGAATTATCATTATTAATCAGGGGTGTAGCGTGAGGGTAGAGGGTTAGCTGTTTAGTTTCGTAACCATTGGAAATTGTCATTGATCCTGATCTACAGCTGATAAAAGAATCTGCTGTGGCTAGCCAAGGCCTGCCCAAAATTAGAGGGTGTCCCCCCAACTTTGTTTTGGGCTGTACTACCACAAAGTCAGATGGATAATTCCAGGATTCCATTGAAATAATTAGGTCTTCATTGACTCCCTCTGGTTTAATTGTGGATCGGTCAGCTAATTCTAGGATAGTTGGGGTGTCTCTGACTTCATTTTGCAGTTGTAGCAGTTGTAAGGTTTCCAGAGTCATGATATTGATAGCGGCACCTAGGTCTACCACGACTCGAGGGATTATCGTTTTTCCAACTTGTACTGAAATGGTAGGGTGGCCAGGATCACCATATTTAACTGGGGGGGATCTACCTGACATTAGTGCAGACAAGTCTCCCATGACATGGACTGTGAGGGGATCCTTAATTTTACTACCAGGTTTTTTAACACAAATGTCTCGCATTGTCCTGGCATAGATTGGTATGTCTCAGAGTGCTTGTAGTAGAGGAATTTTGACGTACAAATTTTGTAATTCCTCTAGAAGATTGAAAGCTGGTGGCTCAGGCATTTTAGTCAAAGCTAAACACTCAGGAAATGGTGGTTTTGTTGTTTCAACAACATTATTAGAGGATGATTGTACCTCTTCAGGTACATCATGCTCTTTTGTTTCCTCTTTATTAGAAGAGGTAATATCATCTATGGCAGGTTCCACTATTCTCCCAGATCGTAAATGGATATCGTTGCACTGCGCAGGGAGAAGAGAAAGTGTAGGTTGGTTATGAATATCAATGCACTGCACAACTTTATTATTGGGGTTAGGGTTAGGTTGTACAGGTAGCTGGGGTCTCATTATTTGAATGGTTGGTGGAGTACCTGATGGTAAGGAGAGTGATTGTAAAAATTGTGATTGAGGTAATTGATTTGGGAAGGGGATTTGTTGTCCTCTCCAATTTGGATTCCATTGGTTTTGATATGGTTGTTGTTGTTGTGGAGGCCAATGAGTCCACATTGATGGATCAACAAAGGGTGGGTTAATTTGTTGCATGGGTGGGTTATTCATTTGATTAGGGTATTGCATTTGATTATAGGGGGGGTAACTCATTTGATTGAAAGAAGGATAATTATTCCAACGATTAGAATATGTAAATGGCATGTTAGGATTCATACCTTGTCCCCGCGGTTGCCATTGCCTTCTCTGTGTCAACAGATAGACAGCTTCAACTTCTTCATCCGTTGGTTGTAATGCTGCCTTGATCCTTGGTAAAGATGGACACTGTTGAGTTTCATGATCTTTATCACAGATGGTGCAGATTGGCTTTTTATCCAATGGGAATTCCCTTCATGGGTGCTTGTCTCTACATTGAGAACAAAATATGGACAGGGCTGCTTCTGCTTCTTCTTGCTTCTTTTGAATATGCAGGGTGTCAATTTGTGAGGCAAAAGAGCTTAACATTTCAGTTTTAAAACCTTCAAGTAAATTACCTATCTCGACTCTTGTTGCTCCCCCACTGGCTGATTTTTGGACTCTTGAAAATGTGGTGTCCCTGTTTGATCTATTTCTTGAAGGTCCTCTTGAACATCTTTTGCATAAATTAACAATTTCATCACATGATTCCTTAGATATGTCCCCTTTTCCGAGCATATTCAGCATATCTAGACAGTCATCCCTTACTCCTTTTAATAATACAGTATTGAGAATATATTTACTTACATTGGGGTGACTGGATCTTTGTAGATTATACTGTATCCTTTCTACAAAGTCCTCCATATTTTCATCCTCTTTCTGCATCATCTTAAATAGATCCTCCCTCTTTTCTCATGTTCGACAATAGTCCTGGTATTTATTCAGGAATTTTTGTTTCATTTTGTCCCATGTTGTGATTACATGGCCTCCAAGACTCATAAACCATCTTAGTGCATTTCCTTTTAGTGTTGCTGGAAATAGCTTTAATTTTTGAGCATTGGAAACGTAATCATAACTTCTGCATAATATATCAAACTCAAAAAGGAATTCATCAGGATCTTCTGAAGACAAACCATGAAAATTAGGTAGTACTGAGAGTGGAATGTTCTTCATGGGGGATACTCCTCTAGGAAGATCACCAATAGGAAATCCTAATGTGGAGAAAGAGTTTTCATCATTTACCTCACCTTCAGGACCTGCCTGTTCTTCGTGATGCAATTCTTCATTGCACTCATCCATGTTTTCTTCTGTCTGCTCCCCTGTCACGCTTGCTCTGTCCTCAATGTGTCCTACTAGTTTCTGGACTGTCTCAGGACTCCAAACTTCTTTCCCTGTTTCAAAGTTTGCTTGGAATGAAGGATGGGATTTTTGTTTTCGAAGGTTTGGTCGTTGAGCAACAGATTTAGACTTTGATATAATCTCGTCAATATAAGTCTTTCTTCCTCCTTTTCCTCTTCCCCTGCCACCTGTAGGGTCAGTGTCTTTGGGGTCTCTATGTCCTCTCATGCAATCTTTGTATCTGAAAAATCATAAGTGCTTTTGAAATCTATAATTACCTTCCCCGGCAACGGCGCCAAAATGTTGGTCACTATAATTTCTTATTTAATCTAAACAATCAAGTGCTACATAAATTGTCAACCCAGGGAATTCTATTTATTTCAAAGGTAACCACACACTATATATGCTCAATATCAAAAGCAACCTAGAGTTGTAGTAAAAACTATATTAATCACACTTGCCTTGAATAAACCAAAGTTCTTACTTGAATTACAATAAAGCAATCTACCTATTGCAGAAATCAAAGTTGAAAAAATAACTAACTTAAGAATCCTAGATTATATTGAAATAACAACAAGATACTGCAACAGAAAAGACCAACGATTTTGTAACCAGAGAATAGGACCCTATTCCCAAGCAGGAAACTTCAACACCTTGTTTCTGATTAACACACTTTCATGAACTCATTAATGCATTTGAAGGTTAACTATCTCTAATAGAGAACAGGACCCTAATTCCTTCCCTAAGCAGGAACCTTCAGCACCAGTCTCTAATTTAGCACACTCATGAAAATAATTGAAGTCTAACTATTTCTAACAGAGAACAGGACCCTAATTCCTTCCCAAAGCAGGAACCTTCAGCACCAGTCTTTGATTAGTACACTCATGAAAATAATTGAAGGCTAACTATTTCTAACAGAGAACAAGATCCTAATTCCTTCCCAAAGCAGGAACCTTCAGTACCAGTCTCTGATTAGCAAGCTTTCATAAATTCATCACACAGGATTGCTAACTAAAATGATTAAGAGTTACCCAAGCATGAACCACATGAAAACAATGCAACATTCAGTAAAGCAGAGTTTCTAGCAAGATAGAGTTCAGTAGTGTTTCAACAAATCATAATTCATTAAAGTAGTGTTTGAGAAAAATAGAAATTTATCAAGGCATAAACAAAGATCACACTAACACACTATAAAACTAATGGGTGAATCTTGTGAAGAAGGTGGGCCCTCCCTTCTCACAAGATCCCCCTGAAATGAAGAGGCTAGAAAAGGATGCTCAAAACAGACTTTTATTCATCTATCAATGTATCATATTACAATTTGAAAATGAAGTATGTCTTTCTCTGTAAAATCTTCTTAGTACCAAAAACTGGAGAGATCCCTCTCGAATGGTGATTTCCTCTTATTTAAAGAGGAAAATCCCTTCGATACAATTGATCAACAAATTGCAGGTGTATATCTGGGTCCTATTCTTAGTCAGATGGACTTTCTAAACCGGAATAGGATATCCTAGTCTCCCGCAATAGAATGCTATTACGAATGCTGAGTGAGGTGTTGCTGTTACGGCTGGAGTAACAACTCTTTCTTGTTACTGCTGTTGTATGTTGTTTCGGCATCACAAATCGTGGGCTGTTTCAGCCACGGGATTTGCGTTCTGACTGTGTAGTCAATCTGTGTGAGTTGTTTTTCAACATCGTTGACCACAGACTGTGTAACAACTTCGGTGTTTCAGCATCGTCGACCATTGACTGTGTAACAACTTCTTCTATGTTTTAGCATCGTCGACCACAGATTGTGTAATAGCTTCCTCTGTGTTTTAGCATCGTTGACCATGGACTGTGTAATGGCTTCTTCTGTGTTTCAGCCTCGTCAACCATGGACTGTGTAACAACATCTGTGTTTCAGCATCGTCGACCATGGACTATGTAACAGCTTCTGAGTTGCTATTTCAGCATCGTCAACCATGGACTGTTAAACAACATCTGTGTTTCAGCAACAGGCTTCAATGCTAATCTGCATTTCGAACTGTTTCAGCACTTATACATTTCTAATCAATGGTTAAGTACGAGAGTGATGTAAAATTATATGCAAAACAGATTAAACATATAGTAAAGAGAAGAGACATTGTATACCTTTGGAAAGATAGGATAAAGTGATAATATGAGTTTAAATGTGAGTGAACAAGAGTGAAATGGTGGCAAAAAGTATGGGCAAAAAGGTACATTGTGTGGTCCTAATAGTGATTATCATCTGAAAACCCACATGCTCTCTATTTCCATGGGGGGTTGTGATATAGTTTTGGGTGTGGAATGGATTCAAACTCTCGGACCAATCACAATGGATTATCAAGAGTAATATATGATATTCTTCCAATAGGCTCACACCTATACCCTCCAAGGTCTCCAAGTAGGCTCTCCTGAAATCATCAGTTCTCACAGGATGGAAAAATTGTTGAAGAAAGGCCACCATGGTATGTTTACAATTTGCTTATATACTCTATTATGCATTTGTTTCAATACTTGTATGTATGATTTCATGTTAAATGTATGAATTCTGTGAGAGGGACAATATGAGTTTCAATTGTTTCTCTTCCTGAGAATTCCTACAAGGAGTGCAGCGAAAGTCCACAAGGAGTGCGTTGACAAGATTCTGAGTTTTGTCTCAGAGAGCTCAGGAGGGATATCATTTTTTTCATACTAGTAGAAGTGAAAGGATAACATAGATCCATGCAAGGTGTGCTTAGGCAGGTTGAAGTCTTAGACTTTTTCCAACCCTGTGAGTGGTTGAAGGATTTATGTTGCAAGGAGTGCACATAGTTGGAATCACTGGATAACCAAAGGTTATTGTGGAAGTCGTGCAAGGTGTGCGCGTAGGATTCTTAGAGTCCAGAAGTTGCAAAGAAGAACAATTTTAGGACAGATAGCCTTGTTAGTATATTTCAGAGGGAGGAAGGAAGTTTCAGTCGCTCAGAGGAAATCAAGTTTATAAGCTTGAGCCAAGTTATTTGGCCAGGAATATTTGATATCTTGAACGGATGATTGAGTTTCTCAGAGGGAGAAGCACCGATTTTCAATGGACCGTTAGATCCATTGGAACAACAAGGAGGTTAAGGTTGAGTGTCTTTCAATAATCGCAAGCTTAGAAGAGATATCAGCCGTTAGATTTGGGTCAATGAGAGCCGTTGATTGGAGATTGGAGTTTTATAATTTTGGAGTCGGAAGTGTGGAGGAAGCCATTTTCGGGAATCCCTGATACGTGAAATCCCGATGGGATTTAGACCATCAGATCATGGAAGGTTCAAGACCATTGATCTTTGGAAAAAAACTCATGATTTTAGACTTCAGAAGATGGGAGAAGAGTCACATCGTGGAATCATAAGTTGTGAAATTCCGACGCACTCAGAGGTGGACCCTAGGATTTGGCTAGAGGTCATATGGTGAAAGCATAAGGGAGGACCTAAATACCCTTAGCCCTTTTCAGGGTTTCAAAAATAGAAGGAGCCGAGGGGGACTCACAATAGAAATCGTGAATCCGTGAAATCCGAAACCCTTTTTTGGGTTAAGTCAGTGGTCACGCTAGGTGGTCACGTGGAGAGGAGGTTCATGCCTAACACTTGTTTGCATAGGTGTAACTTATAAAAAGGACCTGTGGTTTACGTGCATTGAAGGTTCCAGTGGGAACTAAAGAGTCATTTTGGCTCAGGGAAATAGGAAGATCCAAAAACCAAGAGGTCACATAGACTCTGCCAAGGTAGGAGCATTGTGTCAGGTGTTATCAGATCTTAGCTAACAATTTTTTTTTTTGTAGAGGAAAGACAGAGGACAGTTGTAATTTGAATTTGTGCGGAAAGATTGAAACAATGCTGCCAAGGAGACGTCAAGAGAGACCCATGACCAATCCAGCCGTGGAAAGGGAAATGAGAGAACTTCATGCTCGATGTGATTCTATGGAGACAATACATAGACGAACACCTAATACTGGAGATATCATTGAGGCTGAAAGAAAAAATGAAGACGAAGCCGAAGAAGAAGTTGTAGCCGAAGATGATGCAGAGGAACATCTATTCAAAGTTGTTGCAAGAATAGGGGCTAGAGAAAAAATGGACATCCCGATGTATGAAGGAAACTTAGACGTTGAGGAGCTGCTAGATTGATTTAGAGATCTTGATAAATACTTCAACTATGAAGATATCGAAGAAGATAAGAAAGTAAAACATGTTGTCACTAGACTGAAAGGGCATGCAACACTATGGTGGGATGAACTATAGGCTGACATGCGTTGAAAAGGAAAACAATGAATCAAAATATGGGATAGGATGGTTGCCAAGAAAAAAGCCAAGTTTATACCCAAAGATTACCAAATTAATCTGTTTCGAAGAATGAAGAATTTGAGACAGAAAGGGATGATAGTGAAGGAATGCACTGAAGAATTTACAGACTCAACATTAGAGCTGGTCATTGTGAGAGTGATGTTGAAAAGGTCGCCAGATACATGAATGGATTGAGATATGAAATTCAAGATGAGATGAGCATGCTGACAATAAAAAATGTGGAAGATGCTTATTAGATTGCTTCAAAGGAAGAAGTGAAATTGGACCGAAAGAAAGGTCAAAGTGGTAGAGGTAGAAGTCCAAGAAGAGGCAAAGAAATTTCCCAGGACAGAGTACAGAAGCCCAAGGATGAAGAAAAGAAACCTCATAATCACCCAGAAAGGGGAGGAAGCTCACAAGGAGGACAATATGCTGATAGGAACAATTTTCCTCGAGCAAGAGGAAGAGGAAGAGGCAGAGGTGGTGAAATAAAGTGTTTTGTTTGTGGAAAGATAGGACAAAAATATTTTGAATGTCCTGATAGAAAAAGAGATGGAGGAGGTGAAGCTCACATTTCAGAAGTGCAAAGGTGAAATGTTGAGGTAGAAGATGCAGAAGGCAGAAGATACTTAATGATGAGGAAAATTCTCTTGGAGTTGGAGAAAGAGATGGAGAATCAAGTCCAAAGGAACAGTTTGTTCAGAACTGCTTACAAGACCAAGGATAGGGTATGCAAGGTAATTGTGGAGCGTGGAAGTATAAATAATATAGTATCCATAGAAATGTTGGAGAAGTTGGAATTGGAAACAGCTGCACATCCAAGCCCATACAAAGTTTCACAGTTACAAAAAGGACATCAGGTAACAATCACTAAACAATGTTTAGTTGAATTTAAGATAGGGGAATATAGAGACGATATCTTATGTGATGTTATTCCCATGTATGTCTGCCATATTTTGTTGGGGAGGCCTTGGAAATATGACATGAATGTTATTCATGATGGAAGAAAGAACACATACACCTTGGAGAAGAATGGTAGAATGCATATGTTGCTGCCAATTGAAGACAAGAAGGTGAAAGAAGAAGAAAACAATACTATACTTCCCATGAGTGGGAAGGAACTTCTGGATGAATTCAAGAAGGACAAAGATATCAAGTTTGCTGTGGTGAGGAAACTTAGAGTTATCTTGACCAATACCTCAATAGATGATATACCTGAGGAGATTCGGGAAATGCTTGATAATTTCACTGATATAGTGGTGGATGATTTACCTTATTCGTTGCCACCCATCATAAGTATAAGACATCACATTGACCTTATACCAGGAGCAAGTTTTCCAAACAAAGAAACGTATAGATTGACGCCGTAGGAGAATGAAGAATTTAATAAGAAACTCCAGGATTTGATGGACAAAGGGTTGATTAGAGAAAGCTTGAGTTCATGCGCTGTGCCAATAGTGTTAAGTCCGAAGAATGATGGTGGATGAAGAATGTGTATAGACTCAAGGGATATAAACAAAATCACCATCAGGTATAGATTTCTTTTACCCAGGATGGATGACTTGATGGATTGCTTGAGTGGAGCAAAGCTTTTTTCAAAAATTGATTGGAAGAGCGAATATCATCATATTAGAATGAGGAAAGGGGATGAATGGAAAACAATATTCGATACAAATGAAGGGATGTATGAATGGATTGTCATGCTGTTTGGTTTGACGAATGCGCCAAGTACTTTCATGGGATTGATGAACGAAGTCTTGAAAGATTTCATTGGAAAGTTTGTATCTGTGTATCTTGATGATATATTGATCTTCAGTAAGACCGAGGAAGAACATTTTAGACATTTAACTCTAGTGATGAGGATTTTACAGTAAGAGAATTTGCTGATAAATCTAAAGACGTCGTCTTTCATAAAGGAAAAACTCATTTATTTTGGGTTCGTGATCTCTTCGAACGAGTTGAAGATGGATCCTGAAAAGGTAAAAGCAATCAGAGAGTGGTCATCACCAAGGAATATCTTTGAAGTCAAAATCTTCCATGGATTAGTCAGCTTTTACAGGAAGTTCATCAAGAATTTTAGTGGAATTTGTGCATCAATGATGGACATAGTCAAGAAAATACATAAATCTTTTCATTGGATAGAGGAAGCATAGAAAAGTTTCAAGTTGTTGAAGGAGAAGATAACTAGACAACCAGTTCTGGTTCTGCCATATTTCAGTAAGACATTTCAAGTAAGATGTGATGCAAGTGGATTTACGATTGGAGCAGTCTTAAGTCAAGACAATAGACCAGTTGCATACTTCAGTGAGAAGCTAAATGATGCCAAGAGGAATTATTTCACGTATGATAAATATTTTTATGCAATCATACAAGTGCTAAAGAAATGGAGGCACTACCTGGTTCCGAAAGAGTTCATTTTGTATAGCGACAAACAGGGCTTACATTTTATAACCAAGTACGAAAAATGGAACTAGAAACATGGAAAATGGGTTGAATTTATGCAAAACTTTAATTTTTTTATAAATCACATTTCGAGAAATGCTAACAAGGTTGTTGATGAATTGAGCAGGAAATGTTTGATTCTGCAGGAGTTTTGTGTGAAAACCTTAGGTTTTGATATCCTTAAGGACATGTACAAGGATGATTCAGATTTCAAGGACGCTTATGAAGCATGTGAGAATCCTTTTATGAGAGATAGAAGCCAATGGATTGAATACTTGATCTAGGATGGATTGTTATTCAAAGGAAATCAATTGTGTATCTTGAAGAGTTCTATGAGAGAAAACCTTTTGAAGGCAAAAGCATAATGGGGGATTGGATGGACACTTTAGCCATGAAAAAACATTTGTGCAACTAAACAGTTTGTATTATTGGCCAGGAATGAGGACAATTGTCAAGAAATTTGTCAACCGATGTATAATTTTGCAACACACAAAAGGGGGAAGACAAAATACCAGATTATATCAACCATTTCTAGTACCACAGAGGCTGTGGGACGTGGTAAGCATGGATTTTGTGTTAGGACTTCCAAGGACATAAAGAGGTTGTGATTCCATATTTGTGGTAGTCGACAGATTCTCAAAAATGGCACATTTTATTCCATGTCAAAAAACCAGTGATGCAACACACATTGCAAACCTTTTTTTCAAAGAAGTTGTTCGACTTCATGGCTTACCCGGGAGTATTGTTTCAGATCGAGATACCAAATTTGTTGGTCATTTATAGAGGATGCTATGGAAGAAGCTGGGGATGAATTTATCTTTTAGCTCATCATATCACCATCAAAAGGATGAATAGACTGAGGTAGTAAATTGAAGCTTGGGAGATTTGTTGAGGAGTTTAGTAGCTAAACATCATAGTTAGTGGGATCAGATTCTGCCGCAAGTGGAATTTTCATATAATGACTCACCTAATAGAAGAACAGGACAGAGCCCATTCCAAATAATGTATGGAATGCATCCAAGAGGTGTATCTAAGTTGAGAGACTTAGATCAGAATGAGTTCAGGAGTGTTGGAGTGAAAGACTTTGCAATAGAGATGCAAGATATCCACAGTAAGATTAAAGAGTGGTTGCAGAGTTCCAACCAGGAATACAAGCATAGAGAAGATAAACATAGAAGAGATATTTAGTTCGAAGTGGGATATTTGTCTTAGATCATCTAAGAAAATAAAGGTTCCCAAGGGGAACATATATTAAGCTGAAGATGAAAAAGATAGGGCCGTGTAAGATTCATAGAAAATTTGAGGCGAATGCTTATGAGATAGAATTGCCAGATGATGTGGGCATATCAACCATATTCAATGTAGCAGATATATATCCTTATAGAGAAGACGAAGCAGATAGGGAGGATAATCAACAGGAAATTCAGTGGGTCAAACAGATGCCTGTAGCTGAAAATCCGTAGATAGAAAAGATCATTGATCAAAGAGTTGGTAAGAAGACCTAGAGAAAGACATATTTTGAATATTTGGTACAGTGGAAGGGACACTCGATTGAGGATGCCAGTTGGGAAAGTGAAGCAGATATCCAGAAACATGGACAGATAGTGCAGGAGCTCATGGACTGGAGCCCATGAATTTTTCAGCTAGAGGAGTATGATGCAGGAGCATCGCAAGCAAGCGAAAATGGAAGATAGTTGGATATGCACTAGTGCACATTTTGAAGATATTTTGAACTTCAAAAGAATGGCACATTAATGTAATACCTGGAGAGACATAAGTGCTCTTAAATGTTTTGGGGATTGTGATGCAGATATTGAGCATTTCTCTCATCTGTCAGTTTTAGACAATTAATGTAATGAATGTAAAGAAGATGCAGGGTTTAATTCAATTTGATAGTTTAGAGCTATAGGAGGGAAAACTTGAGAAAGCTCCCTCGTATGTATTGTAAAGTATTCATTATTCTCAATTGAAAGAGTAGAGAAAGAGAAGAGAAGAACATAGACTGTAGAAGTTGTATAAGCAGATAGGTTTTGCTATAGAACCCATATACAAAAGAACTTGAGTTAATATAAGAATGCTTTGACTCAATTTCATGGTGTTGTTATGGTTATTGTTTGCATCTAATTGAATGGTATGTTTACATTTTTCTTATATACTTTGTTATGCATTTTTTTCAATGCTTGTATGTATGATTTCATGTTGAATGTATGATGTCTGTGAGAGGGAGAGTATGAGTTTCAATTGTTTCTCTTCCTAAGAATTCCTGCAAGGAGTGTAGCGAAGGTTCGCAAGGAGTGCATTGATAAGATTCTGAGTTTTATCTCAGAGAGATTAGAAGGGATACTGTTGTTTTCATACCAGCATAAGTGAAAGGACAACACAAAGCTGTGAAAGGTGTGTGCAGGCAGGTTTAAGTCTTAGACTTTTTCCAACCTAGAGAGCAGTTGAAGGATTTTTGTCGCAAGGAGTGCACAAAGTCGGAATCGCTGGATAACCAAAGGTTATTGTGGAAGTCGTGCAAGGTGTGCGCGTAGGATTATTAGAGTCCATAAGTTTCAAGGAAGAAAAAGCTTAGGATGGATAGCCTTGTTCGAAGATTTTAGAGGGAGGAAGGAAGTTTCAGTTGCCCGGAGGAAATCAAATTTAGAAGCTTGACACCAAGTTATTTGGCCAAGAATATTTGAGAGCTTGAACGAACATTTGAGTTTCTCAAAGGGAGAAGCATTGATTTTCTGTGGACCGTTGGATTCAGTGGAAAAACGGGGAGGTTAAGGCTAATTGAATTTCAATACTCGCAAGCTCAAAAGAGATAACAACCATTAGATCTGGGTCAAAGAGAGTCATTGATTGGAGATTGGAGTTTTGGCATTTCAGATTCAGAAGTGTGGAGGAAGCCATTTTCGGGAATCCCTGATACGCGAAATCCCGACGTGATATGGACCATCAGATTGTGGAAGGTTAAGGACCGTTGATATTTGGAAAAGAAGTCGAGAGTCTGGACTTTGAGAGATGGGAGAAGAGTCACATCGTGAACTCATGATTCGCAAAATTCTGATGCGAGGTGGACCCCAGGATTTGACTGGAGGTCATATTGTGAAAGCATAAGGGAGGAGCTAAAGAACCTTATCCATTTCCGGGGTTTTGGGAATAGAAGGAGTTAGGGGGAACTCACAATAGAAATCATGAATCCATGAAATCCAAAACACCTTTTCAGGTTAAATCAATGGTCACGCCGGGTGGTCATGTGGAGAGGAGGTTCATGCCTAGTGCTTGTTCGCGCAGACGTAACTTCTAAAAAGGACCCGTTGTTTACGTGCATTGAAGGTTCCAGTGGGAAATAAAGAGTCATTTTGGCTTAGGAAAATAGGAAGATCCAAAGATCAGGAGGTCATGCAGACTCTACTGAGGTAGGGGCATTGCATCACTATAGGTACCTACTTGCTCAAAAAAATGAAATCGAAAATATGGTACATGAATTACTGGAGGTGGGGGTAATTCACCCTAGTACCAAACCATATTATTCTCCTATGGTGATGGTCTTAAAGAAATAAGGTATTTGGTGCATGTGTTCCTATTATTGAATAAATACGTAAGTGCAGACACAAACCGATCTCCCTAGATCCACCTGGATCTAGAACAAATCAAGACAGAATAATACTCTTTCCCTAGATTTTGACTATTGAATGAACTAGGAGGCAAGAATCATGAACATACCTTATGATCACTTCCTTTGGTCTTTTTTGTTCCAGCTTCGTTCCAATGCTCTTGTGCAGTCAAGACCAGGACAGCGCAAACCAATCGAAGTGAAAACAACTTAATATATTCAACAGTTAATCTATGTATATGATCAAGGAATTATACAATAAAGTAGACTTAGCTTTATGGGAAAGGGACATATTACTGTATCATATTGATGGAAAGCAAAGATTACAACCTGAGCCTTGATGTTGCAAACCTCCTTTCGATGGCCCTTGGTTCTGACACACACACTTTCTCACTTGCATGAATAAGATTAACCACTTTTGATAAACTTGCTGGAGTACTTAGCTGCTGTAGCATCAGTCCTTCACACAATCTTTCACTAATTCTCCAATGTCTTCTTGACCTTGTTTTCTTCTAACCTTTTCCATGAGAATCCCCTCAATATATAGGAGAGAATGAATTAGTTACTTGGATAAGAATGATCCCAAAATATTAGGAAATCCAGTACTTAGATAACCATTCGAATGCCATCTCATCCTTATAAAATATTCCCTTCTAGAAGCTTCGAGAATTCATCTTTTTCCCTTCTTTAGAAAGACTTTTCACCCTAGTAGTTAGGCATAGTGCAAACTTCTCGCACCCTGGCTTAAGGCAGCCTGCGAGAATCATGCATTCTTGCAGGAAAATGTATTGGTAGCCTGCGAACCTTCCTCAAAAATGTGATTTCTAGAGAGAGATGAAGGTAACTTTTCTCAGGAGAAAGTTCTAATGAAGAGCCTGAGTACACCATCCTCAATACATCATCATTACGACCGAAATCATGGGTAACAGAATGCCCCCCAAAGTCTGAGATTGGAACCAGTGACAGTCGATTGGTTTGAGCTGTCCTGGTCTTGACTGCACAAGAGCATTGGAGCGAAGCTGGAACAACTTAATATATTCAACAGTTAATCTATGTATATGATCAAGGAATTATACAATAAAGTAGACTTAGCTTTATGGGAAAGGGACATATTACTGTATCATATTGATGGAAAGCAAAGATTACAACCTGAGCCTTGATGTTGC
>ML785495.1:232132-249758 GCA_009831015.1 Picea engelmannii | reverse complement strand
ATATGATCAAGGAATTATACAATAAAGTAGACTTAGCTTTATGGGAAAGGGACATATTACTGTATCATATTGATGGAAAGCAAAGATTACAACCTGAGCCTTGATGTTGCAAACCTCCTTTCGATGGCCCTTGGTTCTGACACTATCACTTGCTCACTTGCATGAAGAAGATCAACCACTTTTGATAAAGTTGCTGGAGTACTTAGCTGTTGTAGCATCAGTCCTTCACACAATCTTTCACTAATTCTCCAATGTCTTCTTGACCTTGTTTGCTTCTAACCTTTTCCATGAGAATCCCCTCAATATGTAGGAGAGAATGAATTAGTTACTTGGATAAGAATGATCCCAAAATATCAAGAAATCCAGTACTTAGATAACCATTTGAATGCCATCTCATCCTTCTAAAATATTCCCTTCTAGAAGCTTCAAGAATTCATATTTTTCCCTTCTTTAGAAAGAGTTCGCACCCTAGTAGTTAGACACAGTGCGAACTTCTCGCACCCTGGCTTAAGGAAGCCTACGAGAATCATGCATTCTCGCAGGCAAATGTATTGGTAGCCTGCGAACCTTCCTCAAAAATGTGATTTCTGGAGAGAGATGAAGGTAACTTTTCTCAGGAGAAAGTTCTAATGAAGAGCCTGAGTACACCATCCTCAATACATCATCATGGCGACCGAAATCATGGGTAACAGAATGCCCCCCAAAGTCTAAGATTGGAACCAATGAGAGTCGATAGACTTTGTAAGCTGCATGTGTGTGTCGAGAACCAGGAGCACATCTAATCGGAAACCTGTGAACAATCAAGCATCTGCAGAGTATCATATATATCAATTATGAGGTAGGCATTCCCATACTCAGATCACAACCTGACGCCATTGTAGACATAGGTCATGGACACCAATCATACACTGTGGATCCATGCCATCAAAATATAGCATAGCCACCTGAATACACCGTGGATCTATGCGAGAAAATTCAAATCAAGACGACATAGCCATGAAACATACACAGTGGATCTATGTGTCACAAATTATACATACTCCATCGCAACCTAGATCACAAAGATGATATCCAGGGTCTTCAATCTCGTCCCCCAAAGTACGATTCTAACCATGTGATTACATGTGTTGAAGTCGAACATGGTAGAAACCACTTGATTACCGGTCATTGATGTGACTGTTAACGAGTGCGAGGGAAATCACCATTGATGTCAATGACTCCCAAGGTACCATAGTACAGTGCATCGAGTGTGAATAAATGAGTTGATGTCGAACATCTGACGGAATATTGCAATCAGGGGTCAATAATGTAAACCCACTGTCGAAAGCGAGGAAACTTGCCATTGAGGCATGCAAGCTCCAAGGTACTAAATAATTTCTAAGTCTTGATTCCGGATAATGAGATGAAGTTGACAGAACAAAACTCATCACAGGAGGGGTTTGATGTATCCCCCATCAATGACACGAAATGAGTAACAGAGTTTGAAGGTGAAACAGAGTATTTTGCAAATTGGATAGCACACAGAGAAGGCTGACACAGAGAGAATGGATTACTGCAGATGGCCGACTCAATATAGGTTTCAGATGGACTTCTCTTGAACATATGAACGACACGACCAATGATTTGGCAGCATTGACTCAAAGACAACACATGAAATGACCTTGTAATCAATCGAAAGAGAGACAAATGGATTTCCCAAACTAGCTTCAAATGATGAATAGGAGGTGTCATGTTCAAGAGCGACACTTACTGCCAATCAATACGAAGATGAAACATATCCCTTTCCCAAATTTTCCCCCACCATTTCTGGCAAGTACCTCTTTATTTTTACGCAATCTTGAAGAGGATCACATATGCTTGTTGATATAAGCTCATCCTTCGGACGAGTCCCTTGGAGTATGTTTAACGAACCCTAAGAAGGATTGGTTCGGTCCCATAACGGGTCTGTCAATTTTTGTTTAACGAGTCCAGAGATAGAAAACTCGAAGGTTTTTCAAGATTATAGAGTTTGGAAAAACACTTAAAAGAGAACTCTCTTAGTTCCTTTTTCCTAAAATAGTCTGGATGAGACCGAAAAACAGAGAAATTATCGCTCACCAGACGCGTACTTCAAATACTTTATCGAGCGTGAAAATAGCAAGGTCGCTCGACGATCTTTTCATTTTTAGAGAGTCTAAAAAGAGATTAAAGAGGACTCCAGGGGGGTTCCTTTTTAGTATAACCTTGTTGAGCCCGAAAAAGTGATAAAACTATGCTCGATCATGTTCTTATGTTTTTCACGAGCACAAGAACGGATAAAAATGACGCTTGAGGTTTTATGTAAAAACCATGAAAAACAATTAAAAACACAGCATAACGAAGAAAAAAATGTCCATATCCTTGTATGTAATCATCAATGTTATCATACCTGCAAGTCATCATTCTCATGTTGATATTAGTGATTAGGTTTAAACAATAAATAAACATAAAAACCCAAAATGACATAGTAAAAAGTAACTCAAATGAGTAAATAATCATTTTTACCATATCATTTCACATTTTCACTATTGAGCTCCAAAACCCCCTTTTTACCCTCCGAATTTGGCGTCGATTTGCGGGAGCTACAAGAAATCATTCGACGAGCTGTCTGCAGCATTAAGGTAAGCCATGCATTCTTGACATTTTCATGGTTTAAATGTTTAATTTCACTGGTTAAAACTTATGTTTCAAGTTGCTTTTTGAACCCTACATGCGCATTAGCATTCTCGCAGGCAGCCCATACGGGCCCCGCGAGAACAATCCGTTCTTGCAGGTGAGCCTTAAGCCACCTGTGAGGTTCTCGCACTATGCTAATGGGGCACCTGCGAGAATCACAAACTATAATTTTTTTTAAATATTTAGCCAATGAAAAAAATCTAGATCATGAAGAAAATCATTAATCCTTTTTTTATGTTCCTTGTGCAGGTAAATAGCCACAAACATGGTGCTTGAGTGGTGAGAACGAGAACATGAAGAGGATAATGCAAATGCCAAGAATCATCCTCCTACCATAGCTGCATTGAGATATTGCGGGCTCTTAAAATACTTCCGCATTCCGGGCATGAGGGCCCAAGTCAGACTACTAGAGTTCCTGGTCTGTATGTGGGACCCAGATCAGCAGGTTTTCAATGTAGGAGCTCACACATTGTCCATAGACATTGAGGACATATACTTTTTGACTGGATTATCCAGGCATGGGTATTATGTCAGCCTGACCGGTAGTAGAGGCGATGGATTAAAGATGAGTGAGTATTGTAATCAATACTATGTACCTGAGGCTGAGAGGAAAAAGGTAAAAGTTGCTATCTGGGGGGTACAAGACTTGACCCTCCGCACTATCCTCTTTACTATAGCTCGTATGGCCGGGATTTCTGCTCCTCATATGGAATTACAGAGCTACTTCCAGTATGCCATCGAGTGTACCGAGCCTCGAGTATTCAACTGGGCAGATGCTGTGCTTCGCAGTATCAAAATGAAATTAACCAAATGCAGGCGAGGTGAATTGAAACAATTTGGGTATGGATATTTACTAGTGTCCTTCTTCCTCGAGAGGGTCCCCATATTTAGACTACAGGTTGAGTGGAACCTACCGGGTCCTAGGGATCCAAGGATGCTTAGATGGTGTCGGCTCATGGCCCGACACATGGCAGGACCAATCGTCAAGTATCACGATATTTTCTTTGACTGGCTTCGAAACCAAATGTTGATGGTCGATGACTACGCTTATGCCGGGTTGGATTTCCGAGGAGATCTGGATTTGGCACTGCCTGAGGATGCTCAGTGGGGTGACCTTGGTAAGAAGTACACACATTTTCGCTTTTTAAATGTTTTTGAATTTTTATCATATTTAAATGTTTTTGTTTTATATATATTTATCCAAAGACTAACACAAAATGTTTGTTGATAACACAGATGTTGGACCATATAAACCTCCTGGCACCTCTCCTATCCAGCGACGAGGAGAGGTAGCAGCAGCACCACCACAGTATGCCGAAGATTATCAGGTGGTGGAACAAAATTTAGAGATCCTGACAGCAGACATTCCAGATATGACTCTGGAAGAGGTTCCACGACACGATCAACATCACACTGTAGGGGTATCAGTAGCTATGAGTCGACTGCTCCATAGGGTTGCCAGGGCAGTTGTGTGTTACCGTGAATGTCATCCATGACGTTATTTTGTAGAAGCTATAAGCTTCAAATTTTGATATTTTGGTCTTCGGACAAACTTTTTGTAAAAACAACAAACTCTTTTGATCGTTATATACAGATGTCTTCTACCGGTTTACCTTATAATGTGTGAATTTTGATGTGTTTAATTTATAAATGGTTCAAATGTCTGTCCAATACATAATTAGCCAATGCATCTGTTAATGTATTAATACATCTAGGAATATGCTGATATTCAATGTGATCAAAATAACATTCCAAGAGGCGAATTCGCAAATACACCCATAACAAAGTAGGACTTCGAATAGAGTAGATATTACTTAATTGTAGCATTACAAGCTGCGAATCAAGTTGCACAACCAAATGACGAATTCTGAGTGAGATAACGTCAACCAATAATTCAATAACGACGCTATACTCTGCAATGTTGTTGGTTGCACGACCAAGGCATACACCTCGTAAAGATACAAGTTCGTTTGTTGGGGCATAGATTGCCCACGTAGGAGAAGCTAGGTTCTGAGTACTACGACTAGCACCATTAGCGAAGCCAATATAGGGTAGCTAAGTCTTTGACATATGGCAATCAAACACAATGTCACATAAGGGCAGAGACCAGATAACGTCAAAAGCAAACTAAAGTAACACACACAAAGTATGATACATAAAATACAAGTACTTGTGCACCAATGACTTATGCATAGTACTTCTTCAAGTACAACCCATTCTTGGGTTCACTCAAAGGGATACCATCGTAATCTACCAGCTCATACGCTCCTTTTTCCAAAACTCGGTGAACAATATAAGGTCCTCGCCACATTGGTTCGAATTTCCCAGCTCCTAACACATCTCGATATTGTTCATAGAGAAGAACAAGATCACCTTCAGAGAAAACGTGAGGCTTGACATGCTTGTCATACTGTTCCTTGACACGTTTCTTCTGGGATTCTATTATTAGAGTGGCGTCACGTCGAGTTTCGTCTAATCGCATCAGATACAATAGACGTTCTTCTTCAGCAGAATTATTGGGTAAGAGTTCGACAGCTAGCTTTAGAGAAGGTATCTCGCATTCTATAGGAAGAATGGCTTCCACACCATAGACTAATCGAAAAGGCATAAACCCCGTAGCGGATTTAATAGATGTCCGGTATGCCCACAATGCCGGAAACAACATCGTGTGCCAACTTGTTTTATGAATTCCTATCATCCGTCGAAGCATAGTTATAAGAACTTTGTTGATTGCTTCGACCTGACCATTATCTTGCGGATAATAGGGTGTTGAGTTATCATGACGAAGACCCAACTTTTATGTAAGTTCAGACATCATAAAATTCCTAAAATGACTACCGTGATCAGTGACGATAGCTTGAGGAACACCAAAACGAGCTATGACATGGTTAAAAAGAAACAACGCTGTAGTCTTTCCAGTATTATCGAATGTTGGCATCGCCTCGGCCCATTTTGTAAAGTAATCAACAGCTACAATGATGTAACCATGCCCCCCGGCCGAGTGAGGGTGACATGTCATAAAATTGATGCCCCATTTTGCAAAAGGACCAACTGAGACCACAGGATGAAGAGGAGCAGGATGTGACCGAATTTTCTGATTGTAGGTCTGGCAGGCATGGCATTACTGAACGACAGTAATGCAGTCATTGAACAAGGAAGGCCAAAAATACCCTACGTGTAAGATCTTCTGGGCAGTAGCATACCCAGACATATGACCACCACATGCTCTGGAATGGCAGTCATTCAGAGCTTTCTCGGCTTCATCAAACGTCAAACAACGTCGAAAAACAGAGTCAATTCCCCGACGGTAAAGAGTATCCCCGAGGATAATGTAGTGACGTGCTTGATAGCGTATACGATGGTGTTCGGTACTAGACAAAGCAGGCCAAAAAGTCTGGGTTTGGAGATATATAATGATATCTCCATACCAAAGATCGTCAGTGCTAATAAGGAAAAGAGATTCATCGGGTAATGAATCTACTGCTACATTTTTCATGGTAGAGTGAGGAAAATCACATATCAACTCAACAAAAACTAAGGATTTCATAGACATGGCACGATCAAATTCCAAGTCAAACTCCTGGAGTATGACAATCCATTTGGAGTATTTTCCCCCGATAAATTGACGTGTCAAAATGTGTTACATAGGGTTGCAATGAGAAATCACTGTAGTTTTCCTTGAGAGGATATAATGCCGAAAATGTTGAACAACTTGAACGACAGCCAAGGCCAGTTTTTCAACATGTTGATACTTGATTTCAGTGGATGTGAGACTTCGACTCAATTAATAAATGACATGCTCATCGTGCACATCATCCTCTTGGACCAGAACCATGCCGATGGTATACTCAGAGGCAACAATATAAAGAAAATAATCATGACTATAATCAGGAGGAAAGAGAAGCGGAGCTCGCATGAGGGACAACTTCAAAGCCTCAAAATCATTATTGGCAACGGTATCCCAGACGAACTCTGAATATTTCTTTAGTAGCCGTGTAAAACCACGAGTAATCTCGACGTAATTAGGAATGAAACGACGAAGAAAGTTTGCTTTCCCCTGCAAACTTTTCAACTGGCGCAGTGTAGAAGGAGGAGGGAGATTAAGAATCTCCTCAACCTTAAGGGGATCCACCTTGATCCCTTGACGTGAAACGATGAAACTTAGAAGACGACCGGATTCTACGTAAAAAACACATTTATGAGGATTTAAACAAATACGATAGAACCGACAACGAACGAAAATAGCTCGGAGATGAGTGGGGTGATCGACTCAGCGCAAAGAATGAGCTGGTAAATCATCCAAATAGGGTTGAACGATATGCTTTATATCATGAAAAGCATAAGACATAACACGTTGAAACGTCACGCCAACGTTCTTAAGACCGAAGGGAAGTTTTCAATAGGCAAAAGTACCCCAAGGACAAATAAAGCAGTTTTATGTTGGTCCTCGGGAGCGATGTTAATTTGATTATAGCTGGAGAAACCATCCATGAGAGAAAAGATTTCACTTCCGGCACATTCATCGACAATCTGGTCGACAAAAGGGGTTGGAAAGTTGTCTTTTGGACATGCTTTATTAATATCCCTATAATCAACACATACACGAATACTGCCACCTTTCTTATCAATGGGTACAGGGTTGGAAACCCATTTTGTCAGAGCCACGAGATAAATAAAGCCGGCTTTGAGAAGTTTTTCAACCTCAAGCTTGATAGTTGCCGCTTTACGTGGGTGGATGGGACGAAGGTGCTACCGGGGTATGTCTTTATCTCATGTATAACAATTGCAGGGTCGATACCTGGCATTTCTTCGTAATTCCAGGCGAAGATATCACAAAATTCTTTGAACAGAGATGTATAAGTGACAATTTCATCTGGAGAACACGAAGCTCCAATATGAACATTTTCAACTATCCCAGGTTTAACGGATATGTCAATGGGAATTGTGGGAAAAATATTATTGAGGTTCCCTTCGACAAACACATCATGTGTCGATCCGGGAACAGTCGATATGACAACAATAGTCGACGGGGTCAAAATCCATTGGTAGTTCTCAAGAGTGTGTTGTTCCAGAAAGAGTATGGAATGATGATGCCCATCGTCCCAAGGGGCATCCTCCATGACGAACATGATCATCTAGTTAGTGGGAAAGATAACATGGAAAGGATCGGGAGACAACTCATCGAGAGAAGAGGTAGAAGGTGTTGCCGATTGAATAGCCTGATAAGCAGACTCAATCGGACTTAACGACATGACGTCACCGAAACGAGTGTGATCTACAAAGTCAGGGACTATCCAAGGGTTAGAAGACATAGGAAGTTAATGAGGTACAGAGGAGATCATGTTGATAGAAGCAACTAACGGGCGCAAAAAATCGGGCGGAGGAATGGGGAAAGTCCCCATTAATGAAGAGTCTTTTAAAAGGCCTACACCGACATTCTCATAACCCGGTGGGGTTTTAGCTATAAACGACACATTGCCAGTATGAGTATCGGAATTAAAGAAGGCAAGTTGGTCAACAGTAACAACTTTTCCTTGATGAGGAAAATGTACTACATGGAAAAGTGTTGACACAACCGCACACATGGAATCAATCCAGCTATGGCCAAGCAGAAGATTATAATCAAGGGGAGCATCGAAGACTTCCACTTCAACTTGGACTGTCTTACCTTCTAATGTAACGGGAAACGAAGGAAGAAAACCGTAAGGCTTGAAACCAGAGCCATTGAAGGCTTTCAGAGTGTTTTGTGATTCATTTAAGGAAGGAGAGCCAATGTCTTTCCAACAAACAAAAGACATTACACACGTAGAGGAACCCTCATCGATAACAGTTCGACAAATGTTCTTGTCTGAGACAACAACTTGTATCTGGAATGCAAGCTAAGGGGGTAACCTTGGGATATGATCATCCAAGTCAAAGACTATTAAATTCGTATCTGTGGGATCAATTCCACCTATATCTTTCAACAGTGCCTTCCGCTGTTCAGGACAAGACTGAAGGACTTCAAGGGCTGACATCGCTGAAGGTGCCTGGGCCAGATCTTCCACAATGCTGTAGTTCTGGGCCGCACGAGCATGAGGATTGAAAGATGACTTGCGAACAACACCCTTAGGGGGTCGCAGGACTGTATCAAGGCTCGGTCGTTCGAGATGAAGAGGACCTTTTGTAGGTGGAGTCGGTGGAGAGGGTTGTACCAAAGTAGGAGGTAAATCATCAACCTTCTCTTTAGACGAAGAATAATCTTTGGCTCTAGTTGTGATTGCAATGTTATTCTGATTAGAATCACCAGTACACATCAAAACATATGATGTTGTAGAAGTATATGGTTGGTCATGGATGACCAACTGAGCCTGTTGTTGAGACGGGAAGGGTTGGGACAAGACTGCCAGCGTAGATGGTTTTGGCGTCCCTTGAAGGAACTTAGTAACCTCAGCACGTCATGGACAATCCTTCATGTAGTGATCGTCACCACAGATAAGGCAAGGGTATCATTGTTTGTGCTTATCCCGATCTTCAACAGGAGGAGTTTTAGTTTTCTCTGTTTGATTATTATTTTTTCTCTCCTTATTCTTTCCTCTCCCCTTTTTATATTTATTTTTACCGGTCGGGGTAGATTGAACGACGTTCACCTCAGAAGTTTTACCGACGGGAGTGGCAGGAGACGGATCATTTTAAACATTAGAAGAGGTAGATTTAGGAGTTGTACTTGAAACAGAATGTGAGTGGGCATGGGCAGTACCAATCACACCATCAGCTGCATGCGAGGTCGCTGGAGTAGTTGAAGTGGAAGTACCAGGACGAGGTAATTCAGGTAGCAAATTGTAAATTGTTCCTGTTTGCGAATAAACGAGATCAAGATATTGAGCACGACTTATAGCCTTCTCCTCTGTAACAACACCACCCATGGCAATGTCTTTACCAATTTTGTTCACAAAGGATTTCGTAAACCATTCTGCCAGTAACTGATCAGGGAGTTCAAGTTTAATGAGATGTCGTCTCCTTCTCCACTCATGTATATGATCCGATATGTGAGTGCCTTTAGTCTATTTGAAGGAAGTCAAAATCTCAGTCCCAGTATCATAACGGACCGGTAACTGGTAATGTGTAAGAAAATCCATAGCTAGGGTGTTGAAATCAGAGAAGAAACCTCATGGCAATTCAATATACCACTTCGCAGCAGAACCAGTAAGGGTTCGTTGAAAAAGACGTAAACGACTAGAGTCATCCATCAACGAGTTGGATGAACACCATAGGTGAGAAGTCATAACATGATTGTTCGGGTCTTCTCCCACCTTTCCATCGAATTTAGGAATGTCCGATGGAAGCTTGGCTGGAATAACAGGCCATTGGGGAGAGTGACGAATAGGATCATTCAAAATCCTAGACAAATCTGGAAAATCCAAAGTAGCAAGAAAACGTAACTGTCGATTTACCTGCGGGTACTGGTGACTTTGGGGTGGAAGCCCTGTCGGAAAACATGTAGGCCCGTACGCAGTTTGCCCATAATGGGAAGACCCTGGCTGATTCGGTGGTGGTTGGAGAGGATAGTAATTCCAAGGATTGTAACCTTGAGTTTGAGTAGGGACCTGAGTTTGAGCATTCTGACTCTGACCCCAAATAGGATTAGGTATACCTGGATATGGTTGGCCTATAGTAGGAGTAGGCTGTTTCCCCCCAGTCGTTTGAGGGAGATTTTTTAGCATCTGAGTCCAATACTGGGCCAAAGCAGGAGGTATATTTTGTCCAAAAGGTGGGGTTGGTCCACCTATCGTAGGTGTAATTCCAACTGGAAGTTGTGTGCCAATCGTAGGTTGCGTAGTAATTGGATTATGTCCGACATGAGGAAATTGAATTGTTCCACCTTGTCCACCAACGAGAATCTGCAAGTTTGGTGAAATGGACGGAATAGTGCCACTAGGATTAGTAAGGCCTGAAGGAAATTGAGGGAGTGTCGGAATAAAACTGGGAATAGGGTGCCCATGAAAAGAAGGACCACCAGGAGTACCAGAAGGGGTTTGCGGAGGTGTCGGATTTGAAGCATTCAACAAAGCATTCAATGCATGGTAACCGAGTGGTAGTGTTGGAGTAACATTAGGCGTTCGCTGGGTGTTTATAGGAGGAAGTCTAGCTGTAGTGAACTCGGTTGGGATACTCGTAGTGTTCGCGAGATGGGCCATCTTAGCAGGGAGAATAAAGTGATAAGTGGTATTCATCGGAACAGTCTCTATCTTAGAAAACACCAGAAGGTTGATTTCAGAGACCACAGGTGAACCAGGACTAAAAAGAGTCCTGCGGAAATCACCTGCAGACCAAAAAGGATCTTGGCCTTCTACACTGGGAAAAGGCCCAACGGGTGATCCAGAAGAAGTAACAACTAATTCTTCGAAAGAATTTAATCGCACAAAAGGTCATTCCCCACGGAGAATGCGATAGTCCTCTCTAGTATTGGTAATTTGAAAAGGTTCTAGAGATTTAGTTGATTCCACTTGTGGTGTGGTGACAACTGGGACTTCACTTGTTTCCACGTGTGGTGGGGTAACAACTGGGACTTCACTCTGGTGAAGAGAGCCCTCAGGTGTACTGGTAGGAAAAGGTTGAGAACCGTCCAGATGTTCTAGAGGTAAACCTTGCATCCTACATGAATGTCGTGGGGGAGCAATTGTAAATGAGTGACAAGCTCCGTGAAGAAATTCTTAGGGTCAACTTCGAGGAACAAACAACACGCACTAGTAAACAAAATCTAGGAAGCAATCACCAGGAAAACAAGACCTTCTAATTTCGAAGCCACTAGTTGGTGATGAAATCCAACGTCACAACAATGAGACGAGAAGGGGCGGGGCTATGGTGGAAAATTTACGCTGACGACCTGCTTAATGGAATTACACCCTGGTGCAAGCTCCCACACATAATCGTGGGTATACCCTCCAAGGAGCCCGAGTGAGTTTGATCAACGTCAATTACAGGTACCGTGAAGACTTTCCCCTCCACAGTCACCTTGGGTAAGAACCTAGAGAGATAGGCCACTAAGGTCACCACAAACAACAGTAAAGCCTGGGGGAACAATCGACAGTCTGATCCACACACAAGGGAAGGGTATCTAGCCCGAAATCAACTCAAAAGGCTTCCACTCATCATTGTGGGTATACCTCCGAGTGACCCCCATAATATGTGCAATCTCTACACTGATGTCAACAAAGCAGGGTGAGTAACTCTGCCAACACCAATGTGACCTAGTGCTTGACCCTTGTGTTAGAAGGGCTTCCCAGGACAATATGTTGCAAATGGAATTTAACACTCCCTAACTCAAGATGCTATTGTATGTTTTGAGCTTTTGGAGAGTGTATCTCTCTTCCTACTCCAAAGCACTAGCCTAGATAAATGTTGGTGTAAAAGAGCCTTAGAAAAGAGTTACTAGATAAATTTTAAGATTACGCAGTATTTTTAAGAGCTGTTGTGTACTCAAAGGTAACGAAAGTGAAACTTATGTTGTATGACTCTGACCCAATAATGCAAGGATGAGAATGAAATGTATCACTTTTCTTTCAATGAATCCTATGTATGGGAGAGAGAGAAGTTTTCCAGATCAACCATGAACTATATGAAAAATTTCCTTTCAAATGTCAATGCAAACAATCAGTTATCGAATGACTATTCTCTATGTTTCTCTTTTTCAATACTTCAACAATCTCTAAAATTTGATTTTCAATGTTTTGTAAATGACAAAAACAATTTGATGAAATAAAAACTTTGTGTTCACTGTTCAAAAAGGACTCAAACTATGACAGTGAGAGTACAGAAAATCAAATCAATGAATAAGCAAATAACCCAATCTACTCTTTCAATGAAAGCAAAAATAAAGAACAAACCAAATAGTCTTCTCAATGCAAACGAAAATGTTCTTTTGAACTAATAAGAAAATGAGAAAAACCAAGTACTCAACTTTCAACCAATCACTCATTCTCAACTAATCAAACACACTCAGAATCTGAAGTCAGAGAGAATGGTTTTGCCAAGAAGAGTCAAGACACGAAAGTCAAGTCACAAATGACAAGAAAAGCCTTGAAACCCTAAGACTATTCACACATGCAAACTAAATCAAGAACGTTATCAATCAATAGTCCAAGAAACCCATAAGAGATATTCCAACTGATCTGGGCAGTTAGAAAGACTAAAACTCAAATTCAAAATTTTGAAAAAAATGTTCGTAGGTAAGCACTATTACACAGTGCGAGAATCAGTGATTCTCACAGGCAACCTTTTAGCAAGGTGCGAGAACCTCACACTGAAACCTATGAGCAGGGTGCGAACCTTATCAGTTCTCGCAGGCTGCAATGAAGTGCAGTGTGAGAATTCCTGAACATATCCAAAAATTTGAAAAATGAAGTAAAATTTAAAAAAGTTTCTGGACCCAGAAGGTCTATCAGGATATCCTGAAGACTTAGAGACTAATAGGACAGGATAAAAATGAAACCAGAGAAAATGGCCACAGAAAAATATCAAAAGCCACAAAGAAAATGGGATGATTCCCCAGTGGATTCACCAATTTTGTTATTGGATAAATCCGTAAGTGCGGACACAAACCGATCTCCCTAGATCCACCTGGATCTAGAACAAATCAAGATAGTATAATACTCTTTCCCTAGATTTTGACTATTGAATGAACTAGGAGGCAAGAATCATGAACATACCTTATGATCGCTTCCTTTGGTCTTTGTTGTTCCAGCTTAGCTCCAATGCTCTTGTGCAGTCAAGACCAGGACAACTCAAACCAATCGAAGTGAAAACAACTTAATATATTCAACAGTTAATCTATGTATATGATCAAGGAATTATACAATAAAGTAGACTTAGCTTTATGGGAAAGGGAAATATTACTGTATCATATTGATGGAAAGAAAATATTACAACCTGAGCCTTGATGTTGCAAACCTCCTTTCGATGGCCCTTGGTTCGGACACACACACTTGCTCACTTGCATGAAGAATATCAACCACTTTTGATAAACTTGCTGGAGTACTTAGTTGATGTAGCATCAATCCTTCACACAATCTTTCACTAATTCTCCAATGTCTTCTTGACCTTGTTTGCTTCTAACCTTTTCCATGAGAATCCCCTCAATATATAGGAGAGAATGAATTAGTTACTTGGATACGAATGATCCCAAAATATTAGGAAATCCAGTACTTAGATAACCATTTGAATGCCATCTCATCCTTCTAGAAGATTCCCTTCTATAAGCTTCGAGAATTCATCTTTTTCCCTTCTTTAGAAAGAGTTCGCACCCTAGTATTTAGGCATAGTGTGAACTTCTCGCACCCTGGCTTAAGGCAGCCTGCGAGAATCATGCATTCTCTCAGGAAAATGTATTGGTAGGTTGCGAACCTTCCTCAAAAATGTGATTTCTGGAGAGAGATGAAGGTAAATTTTCTCAGGAGAAAGTTCTAATGAAGAGCCTGAGTACACCATCCTCAATACATCATCACGACGACCGAAATCATGGGTAACAGTTCCTATCTTCGTTCCTTGAATAAATTGACCATCAAAGATAAGTTTCCCATTCCTGTCATTGATGATCTATTGGATGAAATCCAAGGTGCCTGTGCCTTTACCAAATTATACCTATTCTTCGGTTATCACTAGATCCATATGAAGGAGGTAGATATTCTGAAGACTACTTTCAGAACTCATGAAGGACATTATGAATTCTTGGTCATTCCTTTTGGCCTTTGCAATTCCCCATCCACCTTCAAAAGTATCATGAATAAATATTGAAACCTTACTTTCAATAGTTTTTCATGGTTTTATTTGATGACATACTCATCTATAGCCACACTTGGGATAGCGACCTTCTGCATGTGGACAAAGTCCTTCATTTTTTTCAACACAACCAATTGTTTGTAAAAAATACCAAATGTTACATTGGACACAACGAAGTGGAATACTTGGGACACATTTTGGGTCGAGAAGGGGTAAAAGTGGACCCCAAAAAGATACAAGCTATGAAGGAATGGCCATGACCCATGAATTTAAAGTGCCTAGGGGGTTTTCTCAATCTCACAGGATATTATAGGAAATTTTTCCACCATTATGGACAAATTTCTAAGCCCTTGACCAACCTTCTTAAGAAGAATTCATTTCATTGGACACCAGCTGTTGAGAAAGCCTTCATAGAGTTAAAGAGGGCCATGACCACTACTCCTTCCCTAGCCACTCCTGACTTCAAGAAAACCTTTGTGGTGGAATTAGATGCTTCTATCCTAGTCTAGGTGCAGTGCGCAAACAAGATGGTCGACCTGTGGCCTTTACTAGAAAAGCGTTGAGTGGCCACAATCTGGGCAGATCTACATATGGAAAAGAAATGATGGTCATTCTCCATACGGTGCACACATGATGACCATATATTTTGGGGAATCGTTTTTAGATCAAAATATTTTACCATAGTCTAAAGTATTTTTTGGAGCAATGGTTATCCTCCCCAGAACAAAACAAGTGGATAACCAAAATGTTTTGTTATAATTACAAAATCATATATAAAAAGGGAAAATAAAATATAGTAGTAGATGCATTGTCTAGACAACATGAGGAGGAGGAATCCCTCGTTGCCTTATCCTTACTAGTCTCTGATTGGATTGAAGAAGTACACCAAGAGTGGCTAATTCATCTGACTCTCTCCCGGTTAATTCAATGCCTTTAGGAGGACCCTAATCCTCCCATTGACTACATTTGGCAGGACAATATTCTCAGATATAAGGATCACCTGGTTCTATTACCCTCATCAACACTCAATCTGCGCCTCTTAAATGAGTTGCACTCATCAGCTATTTTGGGTCATTCGGGCTTCCAAAAGACCTATTCTTATGCCCATCGTTCTTGTTTTTTGGCATGCATGAAGAAGGATATCCTTCACTTTGTCACCAAATGTGAAGTGGTCCAACATAATATAGGTGAAAGTTTGAAAAAACACCCTAGAGGCTCTAAAGTATAACCTCCACATGGCCCAAAATTGCATGAAGCAACAGGCGGACCAACATCATTCAGAAAGGGTTTTTCAGGAAGGTGATCAACTATTTCTCAGGCTCCAACCTGACAAACAAACATATCTCAAAGATGAGGTACATCAAAAGATAGAACCCAAGTTTTATGGGCCTTACCAGATCATCAAGTGTATTGGTTTAGTGGCCTATGAATTGGCCCTTCCAGCTACTTCTTGTTATCACTCCAGGAAACTCTCCTAGGATGTAAGTCGGAGATGCCTGGTAACTAACTCTTTTTGGGAAATATTTTCTTAATAATTGATGTGGTTTTTGGATCAAGATGAATATCTAGGGACTAGACTGTGTGTTTAAGACTGTCTAGAGATATCAAATATCACAAGGCCTTCTAGGAATGCAATCAGACAAGGTTTGATTAAATAGAAGAGAAGACAACTATTGAACCAGATTATACTCATATAAAACAAGCACAATGAGTTTAAGAACTAAGGAAATAACTTATGATTCTTAACTTAATCAATCAGTTAGTGAGATGACAGTCACATGTAGATTGAATAAGTGCCAATAAAGAAATCATTCACTCATAAGATATCAGAGAACAGAAAAGAAAAAAAAGTCTGACAACACAACTGAAGGAAGCTTGCAATGCTTCATATATTAAGAATAAGTCTCTCTTACAGTAGCAACATGTAGAACCCAAAATCGAACCTTTAGTTTGTCTTCTATCCTAAGCTTTATAGCTTTACAAAGTAGTTCTGAGATCCTGAAAACATGGATCAAATCAACTAAAAATAGTAAGTCAAAATCCGATTGCAAAAGATGAGGGATGATCCCGAAAAGTGAGGTCAATCCCAGATTTTCTGGTCCTTCTCTCTTGTTGAGTGCTGGTGTAGTGCAGGATAGCCTCCCAAGGATGGATGCTGACTCTCCAAGAGAGACAAATTTGAATATGTTGAGGTGGCAAAGTGTCCTGAATTTCTTTCTTTGTCAAAGATGTCAAAAACCTTTGAAACACCTCCTCTTTCAAAAATCTATCAAAAATAACTGTTGGCTTTGTCTTGATAATTCACCACCTATCTATTCCAAGAGGTTTCATCTCATTCTGATTCAAAAATTTCTGATCTGGGCAAAAATTCGCTCATTCTGGCAGTTACAGGCTTTCGGTGGTTAACTTGGAAAGTTTTTGGGTGGGTTAACTACTGAAAGCACCGCTTTGGGTGGTTAATGAACAGTCGTCCTGTTCGCCTAAACCACCGAAAAGGAAGGTTTTACAAAAATAAACTGCCTTGGAAAAAATCAATTTTCTCAGCCGTGGAATGTCCGTTTTGCACGTTCAAATAGTCAATTTTTAACTACAGATCATAAGATTTCCAATGGTGTAGTAAGATTTGGATTTTGAGCTAGGGAAGCTAGTCAAATGTTCCATACAATATTAGGCATCATTCTTGCAAAAAATTCCAGTGCATTTTTTGGTCGCTAACATCTGGCTCCAACTGGGATGGATACCTCCCTGTGAGGTCTCCAAGAACCTAGCAGACCTTGTGCCTTTAGTATTGGGCCATGGAGTCATTCAGCCTTTTCGGTGGTTAATGAGCACACACAGGCTCGCCTAAACCACTGAAAACATAAACTTACCCAAAAATCAAAACTTAATGAATCTCGATTACCTGCAAGAGTACAAAGACCTCAGGCTTTGCTAGACAAAGATCCTCTCTCTGCTTACAACGCTTCCAATTCTCAGTATGAGGTCAACAGGCACATCCACCATGACTATCTTCCATGATTAGGAGAGAAATCAGGATTTTCACCAATTGCATATTTCAGCCTTCCAGAAACATAATGAGGAAACCAAGCTGCACCACCACTAGCATTTTCATAAGGTATAGAAGCAGGATCAAGGACTATAGTAAACCAAAGATCCACTGAATTGTGTGAACAAT
>ML785495.1:204879-223286 GCA_009831015.1 Picea engelmannii | reverse complement strand
TTTAAAATATTCTCTTCAGCCCTAGAAATCATGCTAAAGTGATTCATCACAGACTTGTATTTCCATCGAGGCCTCACTTGCTTGATTTTGGCATCGAAATCGACAGTTATACCTTTTGGAGTAACCGTGCACAACAACCGTTGATCTCTCCTTCACATGGGATCTACACCATTGATCTTTGGCTTGTATTATTTATCCCACATGAATGTGGAAGGGATCGAATGGGTTGTTTATAATGAAAAGGGAACTTTATATTAATTTTGCATGAAGTAGAGAGAGCCACGAAACCCTGCGGAGCCACATGGAATGTAAAATTTTGGCCAGTGGCCCTGTGGACCGGACTGACATCATATCACCCCTTGTTGGATAGAAGTTTACGGGGAGCACCCTATGGCTAGTCGACTAGTACCCTGGTGGATCAGACTATAAACGTTTGGTAAGGTTGTATTAGATCTTAATATAAGTGTTGTTAATGCATAGATATAATCTAATGGACATAGGAACAAAGTGGAGCCAGAAACATTAATAGAGAATGTGAGAATCTTAATAATAGAAGTGTAGAATTACAAAGAAAATGATGAGAAGATGAAGAGAGAGAAAAATCAAATAAATTCTCAAATGATGCAAAGCCTAAATCAATTGCAGAGGAAATCAAAGAATGAATCATACTCAAGACAGGAGGAAGAAGGAAGACATCATGAAAGAAGAGATAAATACAGAAGAGCCAGTTGTTCAAAAAGTGCTAGAAGAACTCATAGACATAACTCACCTCCTTACTCAACAATGAAATTTTATGCATTTGAAGACTCCATACGCAGTCTAGAATTGTCTCATGTTAGGCACCAAAGAAGAAGACATGAATTGGACAGTTTACAAGGAGAGGTGAGGAAGCTTAAGACACCATCCTTTGATGGTAAAAGAGAAAGGGAAGATGATGTTGAATTTGTTGAAAGAATAATTAATTATCGAAAGAGATTAATTAATTATTGTCAAAAAATATTAATTAATTATTGAGATTGGTTGTCATTGATATCAACCTGTGAACAAAGTTGCATGTCAAAGTAAAGTGGTAGTAAATAAAAGATAATTAATTATTGCAGAGATAATTAACTATTGCAGAAATAGTTAATTATTGGAGGGATAATTGATTATTTCAAGAAAAGAAAAGTAGAGTAAACAAAATATAATAGGTTGCATGTGAGTTGCATGTCATTAGGAAATTTTTTCTATATAACAAAGAGAAGAGTCCATTGCAAATCACTTATGTGTATTCACCTCTGAGCATACAATATGGAGATCTGAGGCAATGAGTTGAAGAAATAGAACTCAAGTGAAGTACGGAGTTTGAAAGAGTCGAGAGTAAGGAGAAGGGGCTTCATATAGAAATTCCTTGAGTATAACTGAGAGTTTTAGGAGGAAAAGAGCGAACATCCATGACCTATAGTGAGGGAAAGTTCAGATACCCACATGCATACAATATACACAGTCGCAGACCTGTGAGGAAACATTGAGGAAGATCAGGGATATGAAATCTCAGGTTAACTACAGTCCGAAGGTATGTTTTCTTGAGTATGTTAAGGAGTTATTTTGAATAAATCAAGAACATGTATGTCTTAGTAATTCATAAGTTGTTGGTTTGGAGAATTCTCTTATGGATTTTGGTATAAGGAATAAGTGGTTGCAATCTTGATGAGATATTGATTTTAGTATCAACAACAAAGGTATTAGAAGCAACAACAACAACAAAAAGTTATTAGTTACATCAACATAAGTAGTGATAGGGTCGTCTACAGTTATATTTTAGGTCGGTTGGATGGGGCAAGGAAAGGGGGTTGTATCCTCCTTCTGGTTGGAGCCAAAAAATTATGGATTTGGAGCTTCCTTTAGGTTGCAACTTGAAGGAAGTTCTAAATCCATAATTTTTTACAGGTTGCAACCTTCTCATTTTCGTGAAATGTTTGTGGATAACGTTGTCACCTCTGGTCATTAAGCTGGGACAGTGGCTCTTAAATTTTCCCTTGAAGCACAAAAGACAAAGATCAAAATCACTAAAGCTCAGAATAAAAGGCAATGAATGGGATAGAAAACAATTGCATTATGACAAGGTGCAACTCACCCTCTATAAAGGAACCCATAAGTAATACTTACATTTCCTTGTTATCACTACACCCCATGCCCAAATACTTACCCCATGCCACCTCATACACTTACATGACCTGAATTGGCTCCCACCCAAGAAACACCCTGAACCTAAGGAGGGTTAGCCCAATAGGACACTTAGAGACCTTCTCCAAACCTGATTTGTCAAATTGCATAACGTCTTTGAGCATTTGTCTGGGTTAAGGGGGGTTTGATGCACATGTTTGGGTAATTTAATTATTGGTTATGATTTACATGCTATGATCCCTGTGACTTGTGAACCCTTAGAGGGTGTGCTTGTTGTTGCTACAAGACCTTACCCAGTGGATAGGTACACACGAATGAATGATTAGCTCAGATCTTCATGGGGGATTAAATCCCATAGATGGATGTTGTAACCCCATCCAAAGGC
This sequence comes from Picea engelmannii, assembly GCA_009831015.1. Lineage (NCBI taxonomy): Eukaryota > Viridiplantae > Streptophyta > Pinopsida > Pinales > Pinaceae > Picea > Picea engelmannii. The sequence goes on along the minus strand of ML785495.1, from coordinate 220,735 downwards.
AAGAATACATAAAATATTTGCACCAGGAAGAAAGCAGATGTTGCCTTTGGAGGCACCCTGGTAGACCTAGACCCAGGGGGATCATGCTATTCTACATAGACGTTGTCCCTAGAAGGCCCATGACATCACCATCATGACCCTGAATGTCATCCAGAGATAGGTTTTCCATTTTGGAGGAATTTATCAGCCTAGTGGCACGTGTGGGCTTCATCTGGGGCCTTTGAAGGCCAAGCGCCCTACCTTTCTGGCCCAACGTTCCACCTTAGGGCCTCAACATCACCCTAGAAGGGAATGACGTCACCCTTGGAGGTTTCTTTAGATGATAATTAATTTATTTATGTCAAATTTGAATTTGTTTGTAAATTGTCCAGGTCAGCCTTATTTTGACCTAAAATTAATTAAAGGTCAGCAGTTTTGTATAAATAAACATAAAGTACATTCATTTTTAAATCAAAACTCCTCACACAAGAGAGGAGGTCTGAAATTTGTTCCCTTGTAAAGACTATTGGCTGAAATTGTGAGGCACACTCTTGTATAAGGCTTATTTTTTACAAGTTGGATCAATCTTGGAAGCTTTTATGGTGATCTTGCATGGTATTTCATGATTATTCTTGGTGCAAGTAGGTAAAATATGCATTTTTGTCATCTATTGAATGGTTTATGTATGGTTTTATATTCTCGTACAAGATTATGAAATTGCATGATATACTTAATGCTTGAAGTAAGGAACTTAAATTGCTACTTTCTTACTTTCTATTTGCCAATCTTTTCATTGGATTGATCTAGTAACTAGTGAAACCCTAGAGCCCTAGTTTCCTAGCACTCTAAGGTTTTGACCTAGTTATCTTTGCCTAAGTTCTTATCCCATAAGAAGCCTAAGGAGATCAAGGTGATAGGGCCTAGAATTACCTACACCATAGTATCTTGTTTCTTGAGGAAAATGCATAGGGGGACTTATGTTACTACTTGTCCTATGCATTCTCCCTCTTGGACTTTTTTGCACTATCAAAATTGATTTGCAGACTTAGAAGAAGCTGTCCACTTGACTCCATAATCCCTATAAGGCACTTGTCTACTTGCTCTTGTGAAGTATTGCAACCAAACAACTCTCATACTCTCTTCTTTGAAGCTTCCACTAACTAATACTAACCCTAGCTTAGCTAAACTAACTAGTTGTGTTGCTGCTGTTACAAAAAAAATTCTACAGCCATACTAACCTTTTAATTTTCTGCATACACTCAACTAACATTGACATAACATACTCATAATTTGCTTCTGATATTTATTACATAATCTACTTGATAAATGCTAAGTTTCCATGATATTTTCTTCCAATTCTGAGCACTAATTCTTGCCACTGTTATAAACATTTTCTACTGACATCTTGATGCATAAAATTTTCTACAAAATCCATATTAATTGTTAGCTAAATACTCCTAAACTTGCTTGATACATTTTATTATCAATCTTCCCAATAAATTCTACCATTTCACTGTCTTTTCAGGCAGTTTAGAGAAATGTTTCTTACAGCTGTTACAAAGTACTTCTTGTTGTTGTAAGCTATCATTTAGCTGCAATTTTATATCAGATAGCATACATTTCGAAGGTTTATTGTTTTATTGAAGTGTTAATATCATTTTGTACTTGGATCTGCCATTTTTTTGCTGCTTGTCTTGTTTTGGGAAGGTACACCTCATCCATTAATTTTGCTTCATCTCTTTAAGACATAAAGACCTTTGACTTAAGTGACCAGTGAGAGGGGGGTATTCTTGCATCCTTGCCTTAGTTTCATCATCCCTTTAGGTCACTAGGGACATCTCCCTTGGAATAGTTTCAACATAATCCTAAACAAAAATGGGTTTCCTATTAAGGTGATAGTGATAGGTCATCCCCTTGTTACACCAATATTGCCTCACTTTCCTTGGGCTTTGGGAAAGTATAGATCATGTGATAATAGGATTCAAACCTCCTTTCAACATAAACAAACCTAATAAAAATTAGCAAGATTAGTCTGCTAAGAATGAATCCAAGAGGGAAGACTCCTTGGGAAAAATGGGAAGACCACCAATCAAATGTTGGGGATGCAAAGAATATCACATGTACAAGGGATGCACCAATATTTTTTGTTAAAAAGAAGCATGAAACATTGAGGCTATGTATTGACTTTAGACAGTTGAATAAAGCCACTGTGAAGAAAAAATACCCTCTACCTAGAATTGATGAACTCTTTGATCAAATAAGAGGAGCAAACATATTTTCAAAGATAGATTTGAGATCAGGATACCACTAGGTAAGAATCAAGGAAGAAGACATTAGTAAGACATGATTTAGATCTAGGTATGGGCATTATGAATTTGTAGTGGTGCCATTTGGATTGACCAATGCACCAACTATCTTTATGTGCTTGATTAATGACATATTCATAAATTATTTGGATAAGTTTTTCATGGTATTCTTGGATGACATACTTATCTATCTTAGATCAGAAGATGAACACGAACATTGCTTGGACATGGTACTACAAGTACTAAGGAAACATAAACTTTATGCCAAGCTTAGAAAGTGTTATTTTTACCAAGAATAGATTCATTATTTGGGGTCAATTATTTCAAAACAAGGCATAATAGTGTATCCAAAGAAGATTGAAGCCATTAGAGGATGGACAACACCCATGAATGTTTCAGGAGTCAGATATTTTATGTGATTAGCTTTATACTACATGAGGTTTATAGAAGGATTCTCTAAGATTGTTCATCCCATCACTTGTTTACAAAGGAAGGAAATTAAATTTGAATGGATAGGAAAGTGTGAAGAGAATTTTAATTTGTTGAAGGAATTACTTACTAGTGCACCTATTTTAAATATTGTTGACCCAAATGAGAATTTTGTGGTATGTACAAATGCATACAAAGAAGGAATTGTTGGAGTCCTCACTCAAAATGGAAATGCCATTAGTTATGAGTGCATAAATCTTAAAGAACATTAGAGGAATTATGCCACACATGATTTGGAGTTTTTTTCCACAGTTAATGCATTGAATATGTGGAGACATTATTTAATGGGGAAGAAATTTGAATTAAGAACAAACCACTGTGGTCTAAAATATCTTTTTGAGAAACCAACTTTAAATGCTAGGCAGACTAGATGGCTGGAATTTTTAAGTGAGTATGACTTTGATATCAAGAATATCAAAGGAAAAGAAAATAAATATGTCAATGCACTCAAAAAAAGATTACATCTCATGCATGCTACAACCATTAGTATGCATCAGTAAGATTTAAAGAGTAGAATTTTAAATGCTTCTATTACAAAAAAACATTAATTATAGGTAAAAAAAGGCTTACTATTGGCACAAATTTGGAGATTGGGGTTCTTGGAGGTTACCAACAAAGGTACCGTTGTAGTCTAGTTGCATTGGCATATTCAACCTTCTGTAAGGGAAGGATGTATCACTCGAAGTGCTACCGAGACTTGTGTGATAAAGTGAGTTAAAGAGGACACACCATCAAGTCCAGTTCCTTACAGTACAATTCCATACGTAAAGGTAAATATATCATAACATTAAAAGGCTTAGACTAGTTAAAGCATTGAACGATATGTGTTGTGCAATATTAAAGTAACCACATACATCAAGAAGCTTGTTTAAACATTGACACAACTAGTAGTTATGTATAACAACAAATATTACACATGAAAGAAACCATGCATTCATCCACATATTGAAATTTTTTTGGGTGCTCGAATAATATAACATATATTATCTTATCACAACTAATCATACATGGAATACATTCCTTTCTATCAAGACTTATACAAATGAATTGGCAATGAGGGATCCATTCTCGACTCTCAAACTTTGCATAGTTGCATTTCTTGCTTAATAATGCTCATTAACAACAAAACCCAAAAACCCCACAACAAAAACAAAACCAATGGAAAAACCAAAAAAAAAACTTAGAACAAAACCCCAACCCATTACATAACTCCATGCTTTATAACCTTTTTGATGACTTATTGGCTTCTTGATTCCACTATTACACTTTATTGATTTTGTGTCCATATGGCATGCGCTCAAATGTTCCATATATTTCCTCTTCTTTTCCCAACTGAATCACACTACTACATTGGGTGGAAATTACGATGAAATATTACGACGGTTTAAAATTTCGTTGTAATTTTTTTTCTTTCTTTGGACTAATTTTTTTTTTTCCCGTGTCGAACTGTTCGTCGCTCTAGAAACCAACATTCCACGTTGGTTGTTCTAGCGACCAACATTCCAAGTTTAGTCTTTATAATAAACAACTATGGCACGTGTGAGAATCAAACGGTCATTGACTTATTGTTTGGTCAATTTGACCGAATTTGTCGGAAGACCGACGAAATCAATCCTATATATATCTCAGTTACGACAAATTTTCTATAGTTGTGACAATCATTTTCTATAGTTGTGTGAGTAAGTTTCTATAGTTGCGACAATCATTCGGGTGTTCTGATGCAATGGTGTTTTGTTTTTTTATGAAATCTTGATTTCAATTCTCTTTCAAGAAGAGAAACATTGAGTTGATCAGACTCTACATAGCTGAGATTTTGAAGGTCAGTACTTAAAATTTTTCTTTGTGATTTAGTAATTTGGTGGTATTGAACTATTTTATGGTTTATTTTCACTCCTTAAATAAGATTTTATGGTTTATTTTAAATCCTTACAAATATTTTATGGTTTATCCACCTTTCACAATTTCAAGATCCTATAAAAGTGGATCTGAAAATAACCAAAAATGAATATAATAAAAAAAGGATATGACAAGTAAGATCACTATAGGTCAAATTTACCCTCTTTGCATTACTTGGCAGTCTCCAAGTGAAAATCATGGAGTTCGAGATCTATGTTTGACAGTTGGGTGATTTCTTTCAAAAATAGAAATGTCATTTGACTTCCTTCTTTTGCCATATGTCTTCAAAACTTAATGAGGAGGATGATTTAACTTCTGATAAATATTATCTTTAATTTGATACCATTCCCACATGTTCTAGAACTCGAAAAACACGATCTGTCCAGAAAGAATTAAATTTTGGACTCTTCAGCACATTCGGTGGCTCATTGGTCTTGCGTTTTCCCCTTTAGCTGCCGAAACTCAGAGATTTTGGTGGCTCACTACACTGTCAAATTTTCCACTTAGCCACCAAAAACCCTAAAATAAACTCCTATGTGATACTTTTCGTATCTCTACCTCATGAATATCTAGTGATCCATTAAATTATTATGTTTTCCTTCAATTGACGTATTAAAACCCTTAGTGTGAAGATATGTATCTAAAAGGAGTTAGAAACTATAATGAAGCAAGATGGAGTAACAATGTTAATTCACAATCATAGTATGAAAATAGTGTTTTGACAAGACACCAAGATGAGAAATAATGACATGAAATTTATTCAAAATATCATTTGGAAAAAAGGGAATCAAATTAGTATATATGACAAAGATTTGTCTAGAGGAATATGCACTCTCTCGGACCCATAGGAATTTGATCTACTAGATGAGGTAATAGTCCAATCTAGTTTGTCAATCTCTTTGAAAACTTCTTTACAGTCATATTCATGAGAATATTTAAGATTTATACACCTAAGAGAATGCAAAGGAAACAATAGTGTTGGGAGTCCCAAACAAAATTTAAGGACGAACTACTAGATGAAGGGAAGGTCCTTGTTAATATATTAAACCTTGTCCAATGTTAGACAAATTAAAAAGCAAGTAGTATTTCTAATGGATCTAAGTAAGGAAATGGAATAGGAAATTATTCCATATTTGAATCTCATCAACTAGTGCTAGAGAAGAGGAATATGCACATTAAAAGACATGATAACGAGACTTAGACATGTTTTTTTGAAATTTCTTTCTTAAAGGACAATCTTAGGATCCAACTTGATATATTTCTTTCCATGTAATTGGCTCATAAACCCATTTATATTTTGATATCCTATGGGAATCATTATATCCTATGGGAAGAATCATAAAGCTCTTCCCTTTAAGTTCAATCTTATTTGCCTCTAACATATATAGGTATGGGAAATCATTACACATGCCTGGAAATCACTAGTTTTTTAGTCTCCATCCTTTGTTTTAAGAAAAAAATATCAAAATGATTAAGAATTAAATATTGATGCATGAGAATATATTTCAATCATATTAAAAATCTCTAGGGAGGCTTCCCAAGAAAAACACCATACTCTGTAATGTTCCATACAATTACAAAAAATTATAAAGATATTTAAAAAAAATCTATAGTATTTGGCAATGGGGATAAATAAATTTATTAGTATCAATGGATTTTCCATCCATTTATATAACATATGTTGTTACATCATTAAAAAATACCATTATAGAATGTTTGAAATCATTGGTCAAAGGTTATGGGTTAGAGGAGGGATGAACTCTCTATTCTCCACGTTCATCTAAAAAGAAACTAATTTTGTTTTATTTAGTAGTTTCAAACTAATATCTTTATCTAATGTTTCATATCAAGTCTTCATAAAAAAATTAACCATGTGAATCTATTAGGGTCCTACCCTAACTCCCTTAAATAGATAGATAGATTGCTATGTACTGAGGCTAGATATATTAAATAGGGACTATATGGTAGATGTAGTGTGAAATAAATAATTGTAATAAGGCTTACTACAAGGTTCAACCTACTATAAAGTTCCTTCACAAGAGAGTTCCTGCAGGGTTAGATAGAAACTAAAAAATGAAGTAGAAGCAAGGTAATGAGATGTCTTGTGAAGCTTATTGTAATGGGAACTCTACTCATCTAGTGGGGTCCTCCTTGATGATGCAAGTGAACATTTATCTCATCAAAAAAGGTAGTATTACTTGTGGAATTTTGGTTCCCATGCAATTGCCTATTTGAATTTTGGTTCAAGATATTTGTTTGACATTTGGGCGATTTCTGTCAAAAATAGAAATTCCATTTGGCTTCCTTCTTTCGCCATATGTCTTCAAAACTTAACGAGGAGGATGATTTAACTTCTGATAATTATTATCTTTAATTTGATACCATTCCCACATGTTCTAGAACTCGAAAAACGTGATATGGGAAGAAAGAATTAAATTTTGGACTCTTCAGCACATTCAACGACTCATTGGTCTTGTGTTTGTCCCTTTAGTCGCCGACAGTCAGAGCTTTCGACGACTCACTACACTGTCAAATTTTCCACTTAGCCGTCGAAAACCCTAAAATAAACTTAGGTTTAATTTAAGAAGAAAATCGATTTATACATTGAAATACCATCTTTTAGAGCTTGTCTCTAAGCCTTTAAATCTGAAGAAATTGAAAATGATTCTTCTTCTTAATGATCGTCTTATCATGTGATTTGGAAATCATTAGCAAGTTATTTTTTATTGATAACATAGTGTACCGTTTATCATTACCATGCCAAGGAATTGCTTGCCATCTTTGATTGGTTGTCTTCAAATTATTTTTCTTTACGTCATCATTTTTTATGAGAATTAAAGTTGCCTTTACGCTTCTTATGTCATGATTTGTTTTCCTCCCCAAACTCTTTCTTGCACTTCTATCAATTTTGTTCCTCAATTTTGACAACATAATAGTAGGTGGATCACAACAAAGAGATTATTAGAACATTCATTTATGTTTGGATGTTTATGTGTAGGTCAATGCGTTGTTTTAGAACCAAGTGTCATTTAGATTCCCAAATAGCCAGTGTTGTACGTTGGATATGAAATGCATTGGTTTCATGCTTTGTTCCTTATTTTTTCTAGCTGATTTTAGGTTTCATGCTTTGTCCCTTATTTTTTTCTGAACATGCTGTAGAATTTTCATTACAAATATCTAAATATATACCAAATTATTTGAATAGATTTCTATATTGTACTTATAATGTTTCAATGGATTTGTTGTAATAGGTAATTACAATGTCAACTCCAGATGAGAAAAGAGAGCTTGTTATGTTAAAGTGGCAAATGGTGATTCATGGTGATGGGAAATGTTATTTCCCTTGTTGTGAATGCAGGGGTTTTAATGGAAGAAGACTACCTTTAAAAATAGTTGAAAAACATTGTAGGGAGAATGGGCACGTTGAAGGGGGCAATGAATATCGTCCCATGGTAAGTAATTAGTTATTATAGATCTTTAAGGGTATTATACATTAATTTTTATTTATTTTTTAATTTATCTTTCAAAATAATATTTGTGATATACTCTAACTGTATTTTATTGCTTCTATTTTTTTTATTAAAGAAAAATCATCCTAAGAATGTGATGTCGTCTAGCAGGAGACGTTTTCATAGAGATAATACTGAAGAACAAGCTGAACTTAATCATGTGGATAATGATGATCACGTTATTCCTATGGAAAATGATGATATTAATAATACAGTTGATGATGATGGGACAAATAGATTGATCCAAGACATTTATAATGCTCCAATGGATGATGATGTCAAATTGGAGGAGGAAAACTTGTAGGATGATAATGATGACAGTGATGAGGACAATGATGATGAATATATTTTGGATAAGCCTATCCTTCAAAATGCCACTGAATCCCTATATGAAGGCACAAAAAAAAGTGTTCTCTCTACTGTAATGTTGTTGGTCAACTTGAAGGTATCAAACGGTTTGTCAAACACATGTATGAAACAGATCCTAAGGTAAGAAACATACTTTTATAGTTTTATGCAATTTTCAACTTTTATTTTATTTTATTTTCAGTGTTAATTGATGTCTAAATTAAGGATGCAATATTTATAATGATTAATATAATTTTCATTATTGATTTTTTTTTTGTATATTGTTGTTGTAGGTTGAGAGGTGAATATTTCTTACCATCACCAAATAAGTTACCTCGCACATACCGAGAATTATCTGCCATTCTAAAAGAAATTGGAATGGAATATCAGGTTATTGATGCATGCCCCAATGATCACATCATATATTATGGACAATATGCATCGGAATCGAATTTCCTGCAATGTCAAATCAGTAGATATCAGACTGATCAGTTAACAAAAAAGGTGCCTCACAAGGTTCTTCGTTATATTCCCATAATTCCACGCCTGTAGCGACTATTTAGATGTCGGAACATAACACAATTTATGGATTACCATGCACAGAACATAAGTGAAGATGATGTTCTTCGAATGCCTGCAGATAGTTCTTTATATAAAAATATTGAAGAAAGATGGCCAATTTTTAAAGAAGAATCTCGTAATGTTAGGATTTCATTGGTAGTTGATGGAGTAAATTCATTTGGTGAGCTCAGGTCTATCTACTCGGTGTGGCTTGTTTTTGTTATAAACAATAACCTTCCTCCTTGGATGTCAATAAAGAGAGAGAACACAATGTTGACAACGATTGTTCTAGGTATATTTTTATAACGATGTTGTTTTTTTAATGTTTAACATTTCATTTGTCTTGTTCATTGCACAATTTCATATATGTATACAAGGTGTAGTAATTATGTGTATTTTTTAACCATTTAGGTAAGTACAAAGTGAAAGATATGAATGTATATATTGAGCCTCTTGTCGATGAGTTGTTAAAGTTATGGGACATAATCACTATGTACGACATCTCTAGACCAATAGGTCAAAGAGGATTTCAATTCCATGGGATTATTACATGGACAATTCACGATGCACTGGGACTAACACATTTTTGTGGTATGTAACACACTATTGCACTTAAATAAGTTAGATGTTGATGATATTATAATGTTTGTTTTTTAAATAGTTGCTTGCTATATAACTAATGCTGCCATTGATGCGTATCTTCTAGGTCTTCAAACAAAGGGTAAATTTGCATGTCCAGTTTGTGGTCCTAGGATGAGATCTCGTCGTTCAAGAAGTTTAGGAAAGGAGGCGTTTGATGAGTATAGGCACTTTCTCCCTAAGAACCATAGGTATCTAAATACCGATAAAAATATTTTCAATGGGAAAGAGGAGAGTGGGATAAAACCACGAATAATGACACCACACATATGGAAGTTGGAATATAACAGATCAAATCGTCAATGTAAGTCAATCTTCATCATTGTATGCAATATATTACATTTTTTAATTGTGTTGAATTCTCATGTCTATTGTGTATAATCTAACAATTGTTGTGTTAATTTAATTTATGTAACATACAGTTGGTCGTCAAGGCATTGATCTTCTTCCACGAGGAATGAAAAGCTTCCCTAAACAATTCAGTAGGTTGCCCTACTATGAGAAACTAGAAATAACTCATTTGTTCGACACAATGCATATCGAGAAGAATGTAACATAAATATTGTGGAGAATCTTAGACGGAAAGGGTGACAAAGAAAAAATTTCTAAAATTTGTAGTGACATTCAAGAAGCCAATCATGCAATCCTAAATATTATTGATTTAAATAGGAATAATGGATTCGATCGAAATCGCCTCCCATGGTTATTTAAAGAAGATGAAAGCAATTTTGTAAAAGAGATCATTTGAAAAATTAGATTTCCAACAGGATTTGCTTCAAAAATCAAGAAAATATTAACAAAGAAAGGTGAATTTGGCGGATTAAAAACTCATGACTAGCATACCTTCATCAAGGTAATTTCTTTCGTATATTTGTTATGTATTGGTAAGAATTGATGTAATATTTTTAAATTTTGTAAATATATTGTTAATATGAAATCATAAATTTATTAATGTGCCATTTGTTTGTTACAGTATATTGACAACAATGTAAAATAATTTATATATGACCTTGGAAAATACATGAGGTAAATACCGACAGATGAATTACATATTATTATTTATATGTAATAAAAATGTTGTAGAAGTTGTTGATGACATGTGTTTTACTTGTAATATTCATGTATACAATACTGTCTTTGTTGAAACCTATTTTGATCTCATAACATTTGTAGGTGGTTGTCATCTAGAGAAATCCATAAGGAAGATATAAAATATTGGAAGAGAGAAATTCCTCGTTTAATGTGTGCAATGAAAAAGTATCTACCTCCAACATTTTTCAATGCACAAGAACACTACCTCATACACCAGGTTGAGGAGATTGAATTGTGTGGACCTATACACACAAGGTCAATGTGGATGGTAGAGAGACACTTGAAGTCATTGAAGGCTTTAGTTAGACAAAGAGCATGCCTCGAGGGTTCTATGGTGGAGGGGTATATGGTATATCAAACGTTAATGTATATTAGTGATTATCTTCCTGATTTAGTGAGGAAAATTAATATGCATTTCATTTGGGGTGTCAATAACATCAAAATATCTGAAGTGGAGGTCTTGTTCAGGAATGGTAAAATGAGGAAAGTGAAAGGTATTATATTATTTTATTTTTATCTATATTGTATTTCTTCAATTTATATTATACCTCCATCAATTATTATTATTCATTATTCTTACTAATTTATATTTTTTTTATTGCAGTTGGTCGAGTGTGGGTTGCACTACATTTATACATTGCTAACAATCTTGATTGGATGAATCTATAGATAGAACAATGTGAACAACATGATGGTAGGTTATCATGGGAAGGGGTGGCTACATTAATTAAAATATCTCATCATAATGAAGATCACAATCTTACGCAGAGGGAGATTGATTTAACATATGGTTTAAAAGATAAATAGGTAAGCATATAAAATTTTACCTGCACTTTCTGTTATTATACAAAATGTTAATGTATTATTTTTTAATATTTATTAAGTTTAAATACGTTTATTAATTATTAATTTATTTTGTACTTGTCGGGAATATTGTAGTTGAAGCACCATAAAGCTATGTGGTATAATGGTCAAAAATTTCATGTCAAAAGTGTGGATGACATGAAGAAAACCACAGATTCAGGGATAACTATAGTGTTTCAAGTCACTAATGTTTCTTCTAGAAGTGACAAACATCCAAGAATAAAAAAAAATAGATATTATGGATATTTGGATGATATAATCGAGTGTGACTTCAAATCCTTCAAGATAATTCTGTTTGAGGTCAAATGGTATCGTTTTCGGATAAATGAACGTGATCCTGAAAGAACTGTTATTCAACATGACAATGGTTTTACCATGGTTAATACAAGGACAATTGAGTCGGGTCTAGAAAGTTATGTTCTTCCTAGCCAATGTGAGCAGGTATTCTATTTCGAGGTTCCCGGTAAACCAGGTTGGTCGTTTGTTGTTAGATATGATCCAAGAGGAAGGCCTGTAAAGTATAATGTACTAGAAGAAGATGATATTCAAGAACTAGAAGGTGATACATAGGAACATGAGGAGGTAGATCATGTATCATCAGATGACGAAGTCGAATAAGTTGATCGACCATATGATGTAAATGATAATGTCCTCAATGACGCTATATCTGATGATGATATTATCAAAAATTATAACAGTGTTGATGATGATGTTGATATGGCCAATCCATTCGATTATGATTTTGAAATATCATATGATGATACAAAATATGATGAGTTTGATGAAGAAGAAGATCAACGATATTCCTACATGTGGTGAGTGATTTTTACTTTAAATCTCTTATGTTCTTTTTCTTTCATGTAATCTTAGTGTCGTTTTTAATTATAGTTGTTGAATCTAGATATATTGGGTATTGGGTAAATGACAATGTTCATGATGAAGATGATATTGACGATGTTGAGTTTGATGAAGAAGAAGATGAATGATATATAGAGGTATGTGTTTTATATGATGATCTTTATATGTTTTTATATTGTATAATATAGTATTTTACATGTTCTTTATTATTTCAAATTGGGTATGGGGAAATTGAGAGTGATGTGAGGGTGGGGTTGGGGGGGGGGGAATAATTAGAGCTTCCACCTTCACGTGGTTGCCCCTGTTTAGTAGAGAATGAACTATTCTCGAAACCAAGAGAATCTCATGAAAAACGAGGTTTATAACATAGTTGAAATTTGACTCATCACCGCCACGCCCCATTTTTCAGGGGGTTCAGGGGAAACACCCCCGATCCAAATTCCAGTTGTGCATCTCCCATTGATCGGTTTAAATAAGTTCCATAATTTTCTCCGTACAATTAGTTTTCAGAGTGGGCTAATTTCTCGGGATTCGTTCCCAAATATATGTAGATTGACTACTGCTTCTGAATTTTTAAAATCTGGTTAAGATTGAGAGAAGCATATTCTCCTCCATCTCTTTCATCAACATCAACCCATCCTTCACACAACCTGATTTGAAAAATTTTCGAATCTGCTCATTAAATGTATCTGTGGTCAATTTCCCACAAAATTCTCCATTCTCCATTTGGAAAGTCAGGTTTTCTTATAAAAGTTTTGGTTTTTTTAACCAAAATTTTCATTTTAAGCTAAGTTGGCTCTCGATTTTGGGCATGGTAAAATTTCACTTGACTTAAATAACTTAGCCCGAAATCCAAGTTCTAGTTCCAAGTTCCTACTCCCCAAGCTAGTACCTGCACACAAAGACAAATAAGGTTAGGTGTTCTTGGCATTTTGGCAAAAATGTATAAAGGGATTTTTCATGGCACCTGCTCGATGCTCCAAGTCTTTGCACCTGCACATGTAACATAATACATAGAATACCAAGTATGGAAAGAAAGTCTGAGCCCAACCAAAATTAGGAGGTTAATAACTTCTCTTCCTATCATTGCCAACTACAAGTATCTCTTGGAAACATAAGAAAAAAGTGCAATCAAGTGAACATAATCCTTAGAACCATAAACCCTAATTTAGTGGAGTCATCGAAAGTTTCCCCTAGTCTTAGTCGACACCCTTCATGACATTTGTCATGCAACGATCATTATATCATACATGTGGTCATTGGGATCATGAGGCTTTATCTCCTTCACTATATTCTAGCATTTTTTATTCTTTTTAAATCTTTATGTAATATGAAAAAGACAAAAAAAACAAAAGACATAAAAAAGAAAAGAAGGGGGGTGGTGTAATTTATATCTCCATGATTTAGTAATTAGGTGGCATTTGTAAGTTTTGTTTCCCTTCAAAAAATAACCTATTTTGATTCAATTGGGTTTTAGTATTGTCGTGGGAGATGTACCATGTGTTATCTCTCCAGGAGTCCTTCTCAGGTTGTATCTTGAAGAAGCCTAGTAACTTAAAATGTTTTGGTTTTCTACGTATATTGGATCAAATGGAATACATAAATGACTGGTTCACACTTAAGACACTTAGTAATATAACCAGATGAGACGATTCTTTCAAAAGTCAATAATCAGATAAGTAATTGAACTGGTGGGTGAAGAAAGTCTATATCTATCAACCAGAACACATATGTGATGGGCTAGATAAAGATAGAACAAATTACTTGTTAAATCAATGTTTATGAGTTGACCAATGAGATGACAGTCATTTGCAACTAGACAAACTTAGATAACAGTAATCATTTAAAACACATGAAAAGAGAGAAGATGCCAATCTAACATTAACAATGAAAGGAACTTGTGATCTGTATTATATAAAAGGTCTCAGTACAAAAACAACATGATCTAGTCTCCAGACTCGAACCATCAGTCTATAAAATTGATAGTCTTTATAGCCTTTACAAACAGTTTCAGATCATGAGAATTTGGATCTGAAATACTAATAATAGAAAACTGTTACAAAAAATCTTTCAAAAAGTATGGATCTAGTCCATTTCTAGAATTCGATTTGTCTTCAATCCTCTAAGTCTTCGACAACTGCATGAAGTTCCTGATGTATGATGACAAGGCCGGTGTCTTTCTTCAATAGCTGGATATGTTCCTCAACAACTGTAAGCAGTCTTAAATAATGATAGGCTAATCATCAACCTAGCTACCTTGTTTAATGCCTCAAAACTCTGAAAAAAGATGCCAAAATGTATGGAGAAATTTGTTTGAGATTAATTTATGCTTCATCACCAAAAATCCCTTTTTCTCGAGCACTGGATATTCAAAATTTGTTTCCAACAGTTTCGGCGGCTCTTTTTCCCTGAAAAATGCGAGTTAGCCGCCGAAAGCCCTGATTTTTGGTGGCTAACTATGTGTTGTTATGCTGATTATGCCATCGAAAAGCTTGTGTTTGTTAAAAAGATAAAAACTTCAAAAATGAGTCCTTTCCTTGATTATTTGGACTAATCCACTTGCAAATCTTGAGAAACCTCTGCAAGGACATGCAAATATGGGTGCGTAGCTATTTTAGCCTTCAACTTTTGGATCTTTTTCTTCAAATGCCTAGATAATCTCCATAGCTTGTGATTATCCTTTATGATTTTCTTCTTCTTCTTCTTTTCCTTTACACTTTCAAGTGCCAATCTTTCCAAGGATACATTGGTTTCTACAAAATTCTTTGATAGAGTCTCATATCTGGCCTTTATCACCCTCTCTATCACTTCCTGCTATTCTATTTTCTCTTTGAGTTTCTTAATCTTCTGTGATTTTCTAGATTTTCTCTTTCTTGATGTTTCTCCTTCCTCATAACCTATGAACCTCTTAGTGTCTGGTGCTTGCTCCATAGAAAATTCTATGTTCTGATCAGCAGGGAGCTCTTCTTTGTTTGGCTCAGAATCCGATTCTGAGTAGGGTAAGTTAAGCACATTTGCTTTCTTGGTCTGCTAAGTTGAAGCTTGCTTTACAGCTTCCTTGAAAACCAATTTATTCTTTTCCTTCTTGACTTTTGAGTTGGATGATGGTTCTTCTGAGAGATCAAGGGTGATGGCTCTCCTCCTTTTTCGACTGCTCTAAGTTGTTGGTAGTTTTTTTCTTGATTTCCTCTTGCCTTTATCAGGTTGAGTGTCTAACTCAAAACCTCCCCAAAACAGGAAGTGTTCCCATGTTCTTTCTTTCTTCCTCAATTCTTCTACAAGAATCATTTTGATCAAACCAAAATGAAACAAGGT
>ML785495.1:175933-191548 GCA_009831015.1 Picea engelmannii | reverse complement strand
ATGAACTCCAAAGTGGTCCCCTTATGGTGAAAGCCCTCACGGGAAGACGCTTTGTGGAGTAAGAGAACCCATGCTTAATTGTAGAATAATGAGATGAAGGAAAGTGAATTTGTTAGGGAAAATATCCTAGATGGATAGTTCTTTTCATGTCATTTCCGGTGGTATGTGGAACTTCACATAATTCCTCACGGTTAGAGAGTTATGGCCATGAGAAGTTGGAGACCCTAGGTTTGGGTAATAGACCCAAGTTTGTTTTATGGGTAACGGTATGAGTTATGATATATTTTAAGATAATACTATTCTATGTGGATAGTACATTTCATGCCATTTCTATTGGTATGTAGAATGTCACATAACTCCTCACGGTTTGAGAGTTATGGCCTTACGAAGTTGGAGGACCCTCATATGTCATCTAGAAGCCCCAAAAGGTCAAAGTAGTCAAAGTGGTTTAAGAGATTTTAAAAGGTAAATAATAAAGTGAAGTGACGAGTGTATTATAATTCAAAGTGAATACAAAATAAATTATTTCAATAATAAATTCAATGGAGAAATTAGAAGTGGACCCAACCCTAAAATAAGGAAGTGGGCCAAGTGACCTAGAAAATGTTTTTAAGGACTCTACCTGGAGAGTATTAATAAGAGGAAAGGCTCTCTCATTTGAATTACACTTGAGAATATTGAATATCTATATGTTTATGAGGTAACCAAGGATATCTAAACCGTAATTCTGAGTGAAGGTGAAGAAAAGAAGGCCGAAATGCAAGGAAGGATAAATTCTTTTGATGATGCTTTCTATGGTATGTTATTTACAGGTCATCTCACCATTTTTGATATAAATTTGTTTATATAATGATTCAGACTGTGAAATTTCTATAAAAGTGAGAAAACATATCCAAGTATCTGTGGTAAACAATTCATCTTGTGGGTCATTGTATTTTGGGATTTAGACTCCGTGGAAAATAGGGTTTGTGGGCAGTCCTGAAACTAGTCAAAATCAAGTGTTTCAGGTAAAAGCGCCATAACTTCTTCATAACAGATCCAAATTAAGTGAGACAAAATGTGTTGGTTAGGGTACAATATTTCGTATTCTTTGTAATATTTTTAGATCAATTCATCAAATATTTTGTGCGGGGCACGCTCTATAAGGTCACTCTCTAGAATAAGCCAGAATTCAACAAGGTATGCCATTTTTACTATAACTCATTTTCTGAGAGGTTCCAAGTAGTGAAACTTGGTGGAATTGCATAAAACACACTAAATAACATCGCGTATCATTTTCATATCTTTATACATTACAGGTTCAAAGTTATGATTACTTCAAGATAGGTTCAAAACTAGGCATGTGAGACTAAAGAAAAGGTTGATGAAAATGCTAGTCTCTTGTTTTTAAAGTTAATGAAGGTTTGTAGGAATGTGATCATATACACCAGGTCTATTACAGAGCTACAAATCATATTTGGATGATGAAATTGATGAGGTATTTTGGTTGTGGTACATGTTGAGTACATGGTTGAGACAAGTAGTTGATGAGTTGGCACACATACATGAGGTGTATAGTTGATGATGTTGGTACATATTGATGAGTCATAGTTTATGAATAGTTGACACATACATACTTGGTACATGGTTGGATGCACTTGTTTATGGTACAGGTTGATTACAGGTTGGTGCATGGTTGATGCACTTTTTTATGGTACAGGTTGATTACAGGTTGAGGTACAGGTTGATGCATGGTTCAGATTTATTGGTATAGGTTTACAATGGTATAGCTCACAGTGATAGTGTGACAGTGGTTCCATCATTCTACTTCTACTTTAGGGTGGTAGGATGAGGCAAGGACAAGTGGTTGTAGCCACCTTCTGGTTGTAGCCGGAGAACATTGGGGGTTGTAGCCTCCTTCTGGTTGTAGCCAGAGAATTGGGTAGTTGGAGCTTCCCTTAGGTTGTAGCCTTAGAAACTAGGGGGTTGGAGCCTCCTTCTAGTTGTAGCTGGAAAACAAAGGAATTTGGTGCTTCCAATGAATGTAATTCTTCAAGACATATAAAAAAAAGCATTCTGTGGTTTTCTCCCAATTTGGGTTTCCACGTAAAACACTGGTGTACTGTGTATGTGTGTGATTGTTTATTTCTTACTGCTCATTATTAGATAATAATTCTACATTGATATAACATTTGAAGAAAAAGGATTATAATTACGCTATTACCGATTCACCCCCCCCTCTCAGTAATCCAACATCCACAACAATGAATCATCCAAATATTTACCTACACTTTTCTAGCACACATAATATTGGATAATGAAACTTTATACTTATGAATAAACTCAATTCATATATCTCGGGTTACTTGAGGTCTACTCCTTTACCTTGGCTACTCTTGGTAGTATTTTTGGTTCTCTCTATCTCAACTCCCACCCAAAACAATCATCTTCAACATCAACATTGATCTAGTTCATTAGAGACTACCCTCCCACCCAGATTCATTTGATGTATAGTGTTGGGTTATTTTAAGAGCTTCCTTCCACCCCAACAAATCTTGGAATCATTCATTTAATTCGTTTGGCTCAATTCCCACCCAACATGATTCTTTTCAACAACATTTAATATATTTTGTTCTCTTGGCCCAACACCTACCCAAAATACTAAGTGAATAAATACTTTGTGTTTTCTTAGAGGTTGGGCTCCAACCCTAGATGCAAAAGTCTTACATGTCAAGTTATCTTTTCAATGTTTATCTTCAGCTATACTATAATATGAAGATCATTGGCCTAACATTTCCTTCTCCCTCGATGGAGTGTAGGTACAACCAAATATGTATCTATCAGACATATCATCCAGCTCGAGTGATGAAATTTCGAGAGGGACAAGGGAAAACATATCCAACACATGTAACAAAGTGAAATCAACTAGAGGTGAAAAGGTCAGAAGAAAGTTTGGTAGGCGCATGAAATTATTTCTTGCTGAAGGAGGATCATGCTCTTATGACGATGAGAGCATAGGTGACATAGAGGTTCCCTTGAGGTACAAACACCTACTGAAATAGTGGGTACCCAAGGAACTGCCAGAGTTGGACACTGACTTCTATGTTAATGAGAGGATGTATAACATTGCTCCGTCATCCATCCATGGCCTTGGTTTATTCTCCATGGAAAACATAAAGGTAAAATATGGTGGATTGGATGAATTGTTTGAGTAAGTTGGACCATGTTACACTTATGGAGTATGGTTGAGGCTGGTCCAGTATATGCCTAGTATGAGGAGATACGCACTCGCCGCAAATTATATACAGCTGAAAGACAATAATAAAAATAAAGGAGTGACTATGTATATTGGTGGAAGGGGAAAGGCATCAGGGAATATTGCAGGTATTATAAACAATACAAGGCTTGGAACGAAAAGAAAGGAACCCAATTGCATTTTTGAGGAGCATGAAGGTAATAGGATATTTGTATGTGCGGTGAAAACAATAATGACAGGCGAAGAGTTACTGGTCGATTACAATCTGAATCGAGTCGAGCCAGGAACGTATTCTTTTGCTACGGTACAAAACCCATTATACCCAAACCTAAAAAGGGATTACTTAATTTGTGAATGTTTCATTTGTGACAAAATTTCATTTTATTTCTGAATGTTCCATTTGCTAATTTTTGCTCGATGTTTCATTTCCAAATATTTGCTAATTTGTATGTGTGAATGTTTCATTTGATAATATTTGCTAATATTCCATTATTTCATATATTGTTTTTTCAATATTTCTTGCACGTACTAACATTGTTCTTGAAATTCTGCCAGAGTTGTGATTGGGGCAAAGACCCTGAGCATGGAAAAGATGTTGATAGGGGAAAAGGCCTTGTTCCTAGCACCACATCAACCAAAAATTATGAATATATAAGCGATGAAAATATATTTGATTCTAGAGACCCCTTGCAGACAATAGAATTTTCCCTAAGAAAGGCCAATAGGGAATTTTGGGATTTGGTTACTACTAGGTTGGAAACAGATGAGGATTTCCTAAGGATAGCTGAATTACACTTTAAGATAGCAAATTATGGGGTAATTCATGTCATCTAACAATATCAATTTTTGGTTTTAAATTTTGTAATTTGATATATGCAATTAACACATAATCCTCATTGTAGAATTTTGTGAGATCGATGAGAGGGGAAGGGGAAGGTCCTTGTAGCAGCAGGAGGAAATCAACAATGAACCCGCATGGCCACATAGCCATGAGGCTATTTTCCACCCCAAGTGTGCCACCTGAGACCGATTCTATACCTTCTGTTGGAGCCGCCCTTGTTTTATTTTTACCCTTCACAATTTTAAATTTTTGATACTTGAAATCTAAAGATGGTCTTTTGATTTTTCCCCCGAGACTTTGAAAACTCTGCAACCTTATTACATAAGAAGCAATTCTTTTCCACTCTCTAAACAAATCTACTTTCGTAAGAATGTCGCTCTCTTTGTTTTACTTCGAGATCTCGCAGGTTGAATACTTTAACTCATGAATTCACACGTCCCGAGTCACGAAACGACGAACTCATTTTAAATTTTCACTCAAGACAGAAACCAAGGTAAAGTCTTTTAACTCAGTGATTAGACGTCGTCGGGGTTTCGCGCCTCGGCGTTTGCCAAGCTTGAATTTTTATTTTTACAACTCCGAGAGCCGAGAACACGAGGTTCTTTCGGGCTAACCCTGGTCAAGGATTATAGGCAAGAAGGCTAACCATGGTTAAAATCTGTTCTCGGCATTTCGCCACTCGGCACTATCTTTTAGAAAGATACGGCGTCTAAAACCTCGACTCACGAAGTCGCGACGAAATTATAGCCTGATTAATTAATCGCCTAATCTAAGATTTTATTTCCCTTAACTGAGTCTTAATCATCGCCATCTCGCAGTTTCACGACTCGGCATACAAATATCTCAGAAACTTGTCTTCGAAGTTCCGAGTCACGATATGGCAAATAAAGTGATTATGAAATTAATGATGCTCCAAATCGCGATTACTGTTAATTAAGCCAAAATCGGTCCTCGCAGTCTCGCGAGTTGAAGACTCAAAATGTTAAAAGGAAATCCACGATGCAACAAACAACGAGAAAGTTATTAACGTTGCTAAGTTTTGATATTTTAAAAATAAAGCAAGATATGTCCCGCGCATCGAGGTTTGCACATTTCTCGAGGTAGCTATTTGTTCTCCATACTCCGACTCACGCCAAAATTTATGAAATTAATGGGAAGATAAGGTAAATCTATGTGTAAGATCGGTTTTTTTACGGCATAAGTTTATTTCTAATTTCGAATTGACAGGCTTGTTTTGAAAGGTACCGTTTTTTCAAATATATGCAAGAGCTACGTTTCATTATGCATTTTTCATAGCATGCGGAGCTCATCGTTTCTAAGTTAAATACTTTCTGCATGTATACGCAGTTCTATCGAAGGAGAGAGAAAACGCAAACTGCGGCCATGGTTCCACGGAAAGCAGCAAAGGAAAATGTCGAAGTCGCGGGACAGGGCTCAGACAATGTCGCCGATACTTCACCCCGAAGTGTCGAATCGATCCCCGACTGGTCGTTTATGTCAAATGTTCTGCAAGAAGAAATAGTAGATTACTCAGACGACTCCGACGACATCGAAAGAGATGATCTACACACCAAGTACAAGATAATCGTCTAATCTGGGATGCACAGAGTAGCAACCAGGCCACGGTTGCTTCCATATTACGACATGATCCAGTGGGCGTTGGACCACATAGACTTACCTACCAGGACAATCATGAACAGCCAGCGAGTTACTGTCGGGACTTTTAGGCCCAAGCATCTACAAACCATGTACAAGCTACCTTCTACGTCTAAATATACATATGGTGCCAATTTCCTGGAGGAATTCAAAGAGAAAGAGTGCACCTAGTACGACAAAACCATGCCCGGTTTGATCAAAGATTGGGTTTCGCACTCTGCAAAATTCAGAGAAAATGACCAGGGTGTTTATTCTATCGCTTCTTTGGAGCCACAGTATAAATATGTGGCCATGATGACATGCCAGCTATTTGGGCGAGAAGACACATCACATTTCTACATCGCATGGGTGCCTCTCATGTTTCGGGTCGCAGAAGGTTGCTCGTTTAATTGGGCAAAGATGCTCTCAGACAGTTTGGCCAACAGGGTCACAGAGTATTGGGAGCAGAAGGCAAGTGGGAAACCGTCCTCGTTTTTCATGTCAGCATATATCATGGACGTGGTATGTTCCATGACACCATTCCCCTTGATGAGTTGGGCTTGGAATCCATCCCAAGAAAAACCTGTGCATGAGTATCATGACAAACTATGGGAGAATAAAGTAGAAAAGTTCACATATGAGATTTTTAACTGGGTGATGGTGCCCCTGCATATCGCCATCTTTGGGCACCCACCACCTCGCGTCTCGGACAACATTGCAACAGGTCTGAGTGGCATAGCGGATTGGTATGTGGAGGCAAAGTTTTCGTATTTCAGAGTGTTCGAGGCTTCTGTTCCCCCTCATCCGCTGCCTTTGTTCATCCTCGATAAGCTGGCTTGTCAAGAGGTCGCCTGGAAAATGGTAATTGGAGGGGTGAGCAAAGAACTCAAGGGTTAATCAAAGAAGGTATGGCCTTCTTTTCCCTTTCAGCTGAATTCCTATTCTTTATTAGATTTCGGGCATGCCAAAGCCGAGGCTGCCGCCCTGGAGGACCTAAGTTTGGTCTCCATCGAAATTAAGAAACATGATCCACAGAGGGTTGTGAGCAACCATTTGTCTCATTATGGGCTCAAGATATTTGACCATGAAAGTTCACCCTCGGATGACGTTTTCCGAGGGGCGAGATCTTATGAAGAAGTGTTAGCCCGGATCCAATCATTAGCACCCGAAGACACAACATCTGTATTAAAATTCCAGGAACATAGATGAAGATGTCTCCCCGCTGTGTTGGGAGGTTCAGTTGTTGCCGAGACAAAACAGAAGGATGCTGAAGATTCTGTAGATGTAATGTCTAACCTTGGACAACACCAGGAAGGAGAGAAAATGAGCAATCCCGAAGCAAAAGAGAAGACTCCAAACCTGCCAAGCAAACAAAATTCAGAGGCTGAAGAAAAAACTCCAGACCCACCGAGGAAATAGATGCCGGAGACTGAAAGAGAAACTCTAGGTATGCAAAAGGAGCAGAACCCTATCGATACTCCAAAAGAATTGACAAAACAAATAGGAGAGCCCATCACCTCGGTCACACCCTTGCAGTCGGCACAGGGAAATGTCAGCGAGGGATGGATATTTGATGAAGAACTGAGGCCCACAAGAGAAGAGGAACTCCCTCCAAATGAGTTCTTTTTTGATAAAAAGAGAAAGGCAGTAGTGAAAAGAGAGTTCTATCAAGAAGGAGAGTCCACTGCGAAAAAATATAAAATCATGACCGATGGAAAAAATAAGAAAAGTGACCAACTCGCCACTGAAATCGCAGGAACACTGGGGGAATACACTTCGGCAAATCAATTCTCAGTTGGGCTTTTGAATAACCAACTAAAAAGGAAAAATCGTCTAATCAGGACCCTCGAGGCTAGATTGGCTACAGCCGTAGAGAATGCTAAAGGTCAGGCCAGCATGGAGATAGAACAGGCTAGAGTGGCTGACAAAAACGAAATAGAAATGCTCAAGACCAAGCTTGAGCAAGCACAATTAGTGATCCTAGATGGTAGAGCACAGGCGAGCCAACAGAGAAATCATATTGAACAATTGTGGGCTCGGGCAGAAATCGCCGAGAGCAGAGAAATAGACATCGGCATATTTAAATCCCAAGCCAGCGAGATTCAGAGCAAAATCTTTTCGGCACAGCAAAATTTGCTTGCCAAGATAGGAGAGATCTGGGAGAACTGTCTATTGGTGAATCAGGTATCCAAGAATCTGACTGCCAGGGAAAGGGAGGCTGAAGTGGCTCAGGTCACTTTTCAGGACGCGGTAATCACCACAAATAACAGGTTTTTGGCAGGCGCTCCTGGGCTTGCCATCCCTGAACAAACCAGAGGCAATATTCTATTGTAAGATTGGGAGAATAACATTTCCCTGGGAAAGGAATAAGTCCAAAAGGTAACCCACTCTTTAGAAGAAGCTTTTAACTCCATAGATGGAGAGCTGTTGGATATTGACAGCCGAGGCGATGCAGAAGCATTGATGCAAATAAATGTGGAATAGATCTCACTCGATTTGAAGGAAAAGGATGAGAGAGATTTAGCCGACATCTCTCAGATAGATACGGTGGACATGGCCAAAATTGATAAGCACATGATCAAACCCAACGCACAGCTAAGTGCCCTCGACATCGTCGATGCACAAATGGGGAACAAGCTGCAGCAGTTAGCTCGAGAATGCTACTTCGTCGAGGCCAACTGTCAAGCGGAACCTTCGCAGCTCATATCTCAATTTGTGGAAAGATGTATCGCCTACACCGAAGCCGCGAAAAAACGAGCACCTGGCACCAAGTGAAGAATGAGTAGGAGAAAGGGAGCGATTGCGCTCCTCTCGGTTGTAACCGAATTTGTGTATCCGTTGAGATTCTAACTGATCTGTAAAATTGTATAAATATATCACAGAAAGAAATAAACAAGGCAGGACCTTTTTGTGTCGATTGTAATAGAGTTTTTAGCATTCGAGAAGTTAATACAAGCAAATCTGGAGATTCTTGATTACGTCCAGACTGTGTTACAAGTTTGTTTCTTCGTATTTCATGTTTCATTTCATTTCATTATTCATAATTGATGTGCTTCGTTATACTTTAGTACGACCACTACTATAACGAAAGGATTTCAGTGTTCTGTAATTGTTTATTGTCCTTCCTCTGCACCAGCTATCAACGGGTGTAAGACCAATCTGCATTTTCAGAATTCTACATATATTCTTTGCTATGTCAGTTATTTCCTTACTAATTTCCTCTTCTGTTTATATGTGAGTTTTCTCTTTGACAGGAACCTTGCGTTATATGCAACTAAATGTTTTTCTCTCACCTCACACCTTTATATTAAAATATAATATAGTTATGGGAAAGAGCCTTCAATCTGCATTCCTATTTTATTCTTAAACCATAAAATTCTCTTTTATTCGACCAAATCGAGACATCATTTAACCTCTCTTTGAATCCTTTCCTACTCTTACTGTTCCTCCATGACTGTCCCTGCAGCAACACAGCCTAATATCGAACCGAGACTATCGAACCGAGACTATCGAACCAAGCATATATTGCTTTAAACCTTTTTGACATAATCCTTAAAACTGCTAATAACCGGGACGAACTTGAACGTTCATGGGCATCCATTGAACAAGATATAACTACTCAGGAACAATTGGAATCTAGACAACGCCAACGTAGAAATCTTCCCTAGTTTCCTTTACCGAAGGTTGACGTTACCCTCTTACCCATATTTCACCTACTTTCAGATGCCTTGACACTGTACTTTTAAGCCTTAAGTACAGACTCAGGAACAACACCTTCTAGGAGTGATGCCACGCCCCCACAACACACACCATATCGTGTAGGTGGTGTACATGATCATGGAACTGATCACTCTTCCTTTGATTTTTACCCTAGTGCTACACGTATCCAAAGCACAGGAACAAAAACGATATCATTTTTGGTTGACTAGGACATGGTTCCTCTAAAAATAGTACAGCTACCAGGTATTTAATATATGAATTTATCGAGATTCCTGTTATATAATTGTTTAAAAAATCACATATCAGTGAGATTTAAATTACTAATGATGACAATGTTTTATAGGAAACAATGTGTTCTACAATATTTTGCATGACTATTCATTAGAACTTTTTGGGCCGACCATTCAACTATGATGGAATAAACAAAATTCCCAACTAAAAAGCCTTCTTATCTCCAGATTGGTTGGCGAGTTTGGTGACTCGTTCAATAAGCTGGAAGTCATAAAAAGGATCGGGAAGCATTTGAAACATGTTAGAGAAATGTATAGGAACAAATTAGTACAGGACCCCATGTGAGAACACCCTTTGGTTGTCCCTGAGAGGGAGTGGAAAGAAATTATTCTTGATGCAAGAGAATTAGCGATGAAAGCACAAGGGAAGAAACCACCTAGCCCTAGAAGGTAAGAGGTGTTTTCAATTTACTATGATGGTCTTTTGTTTAATTTACGAGGAAAACAATCAATATCTAACATATTTCAAAATATTGAGTAGAATCCAAGACACTTCCAAGGCAACAAAGAAAAGACAAGACAAACACGACCAACATAAACTAGGCCAAGGTGGTTACGGGAGATTGAAGGCATGGGTTGTAAGTTCCTAAACATTTTACTTTTTTTTAATCATCGTCACAAAATATGTAATTCATTGCAGTTAGTGACTAATGATTTTGATACTGCTCAATGCAGGGGGATTTTTTCAATGACGAAGCCACATAAGAATATCTAAAGGTCAGGTTCATGCAGGGTTTTGATGGCATGGTGGCACAACGAAGAAGCTTGGGGAAATCGCCATGTGTCTCTCTAGAGGACATGGTAAATAAAATGAAACTAAAAACTTGTCGATTAGTTTTTACTCATTGATTACTTGTAATGTAAAATATATTTTTTATTCATTTAAAATGTAAAATAATGTGTGTCTTTTCCACATTCGCAAGAGAGTAACAATGCTACCAATTCTCCTGATGTACTCGATGAACCACATCCTGACCCCCATATTGATTCAAGTGCTATTCCCGAAGGACTATTAAATAGTGGTATGCACACATTTTTAATGTTTTTTCCATTTTTCAATGAGTATTAATATTTAGGGTATATTCTGTACTAAATACTTATATTATTTCATATGGCAGAGCGTGTAGATGTTGATCGAGAGAAGAGATAAACAAGCGTAGAAACAACAATGAGACCACCAACTACTGTTTCTATTGCACCGACTAATCCAGGTATAAAACATTGTAATTAAATATGTATTAATTAAATTTCCCTAGGAACAATGAATAACAATATCACTTGAATTTGTTTTGTTGTTGCAGCAGTGGATGCCCATGCGCATCGTCAACCTCCATGTTGAAATACTAGAAGTTCATCATGGCGTGAGGTGTTGAGTACTGATGATGCAACACTTCAAGAAGGCCCAATAACTGTGGGGGATCAGTTAAATTATGATGATGACTTAATTTGTGCTTTCATGGTGATCAAGAAGAAGAAGAAGAAGAAAAAAACATGATTAGACATTTTATTATTAATATAAATCCAATATATTTATGGTCGAATGTAATGTATTTTGTTTTCCTACATGTCATGATTGTTATTTGATTTCATGTTTTTTATTTTACCACATGGCGATGAATGTTTTTTGCTTACATTTAATGTTACTGTCATTTCTAATTATAGTTGTAAAATCTAGATAGATTGGGTATGGGGAAACGAGAGTGATTTGAGAGTGGGGGAGGAGCCAAAACAACTTCCACCTTCACATGGTTGGTCCTGTTCAGTAGAGAATAATTTATTCTCGAAACGAAGAGAAACTCATTTAGTTATTCGTCTTTAGTCATTAATTTGTAGAGGTTGTTACATCGTTAATTACTATTCTGAAATATAATTAAGTCATGTGATGAATCACAAGATGGAGAGGAGAAACATTGGAAGCACCCCATCACTCAAAGGTATGGATCTTGTTAAGGACTGGTTTAAGGTGATTTTTGGTTGATTTATGACTATCATGATATTTCGCAATGAATGTGGAGATCAATGATTTTTTTTAGGAAATTTGATTTTAAGAAGACAAAGTTATGCTGACTCCACGAGTGCTAAGGATGCATGGTGGTGGGCACAATCCCCAAGGTATGTCTCTCTAGCCAACACTGTTGCTAGCCTAAATCAGTGTAGTACACACTGAATGCGGTGACCCTGAGGTTCATCATCCTCTTCATATGATTCTTGCTCCTCCTAGTAGGTTTGAACCTCCTAACCTAACCTAGGCTACCCTTACATACCTCGACCTACCCTAAACCTAACCTACATCCTAAGCCTAGAAATCCTAGACTCTTAGTGGCCTAATGCAAGACATATAGACCTAATATCTATAGCTCCCTAAAGCTACTAAAGCTACTAACTTGGCACTCAATTTAGGACTGACATAACTATTACAAAGAGAACCCCACCATTTTAATGCTAGATATAGATTCACTCTGACACAACCCCCCATTGTTGGAAGTTTTGGGGTGATTAATATATCATTTGATTTATTGCAATGTCTAGAACAACATACCATTGTAACTGTGTTTGGTTGTCTCCAAAATTACTCTATATTTTTCATCTAGGGCATTAAATGACTAAAGCCAATAACTTGGATCATGTTCCTTCTAACTAGATTTAGATACTAAGTTCCATATACGTATACCTTGCAATTGTTGTTGTCACCATGTTTGTGTGGGTTGGTTCTTTTGGTCACTTGTTTATTAAATATTTCCTTGAGCTAATGATATAGTTGAACCAATGACAAGAACACAATTGTAATTATGTTCCCTATAGTTAAGTGCAACTTATAATCGTTTATCATAAATAAGGAAATGATCTTTTTATTAAATTTGGATTTGAGTCCTAGTTGATGCCATAATTTAGATTTATGTGTTGTGTGGTGATTAATTGTAGCAATGGGAAGAACTTCTTATCATTCAATTGAGTTCAGTAATGAGGTGTGTATTGTTTTTGTCCAGACTATGAATAGGATATTTAAAACAATCCAGTATCAAGGTTCCTATTCCATTCCACATGCCCTGTGAGTGGAAGGAATGCCCTTTTTAATACTAGAACCTCTTTTCCATATGATGAATGCATTCTTTTTTAATCAATTCTCTCCAACGTGATATTGTTTGCTTATTATTTCACTGTCTATGTCTACCTTTGGTGTCATCACCTATGTTATCCACTTTTGTTGTAATTTCAAGGTAAGTATAAATACAATTATATTTTGAGGATGATTCATCTTTGCATCCATGAATTGGATATCTACAATTGCAATCTTTGATTGTGAAAAGTATTCCACTTTGTTTTTCTAAGTGGTGGGTGTGTCGTGTTCAAGATTGGTGGTCCCTTCTCCGTTATGTTAAAACAAAAGACCTAGTTTCCTTTTGTTTGTGTATATAAGATATCCACCCTTTGTGTCAACACTTCATTTATGTCCTCTACTACCGAAACTCTTGCAGTTCTCTCTCTACCTTCTTTTGGTATACATACTATAGAATTCTAACTCATTTTATCATGAAAATGTTGGGATACAGGGGATAGATCTTACATGGACCTCTAAGGATGGATCATATTAAGCTAATCACTTCCTTTCTTCTCTCAATAAAAATAGTTGGTGGAAATGAGTGGTAGGAATAGACCTAGGTCACACCAAATACTAGATTGGATGGGCTATGCACTTTTATTCAACCTCCATCTATAAGACGTACCCCCACTAGGATTTTGAGGAGATCTCTTTCTTATCACAATTCATCTTCCACTACAAACCCCCTTCATGAAACCAACCTTCAAACACTAGGTATTTTTAATTTCACCCATGGTTACATAGTCAAGTCCTCTCAAATCTGTACTCTCCCCTAAAGACATTGGCAGAAAATGAATTGACTAATCTGTGGTTGGTGACTCACCGGGGAAATCATCTTCTCCCTTCTCTACTTTTAGTACTATTTTTGTAGTGACATCAAAGGCTTCATCTTCTAATGAGGATGGGCATCCCTATTTCATGTTACATATGAAATTTCCATTTTGTCATTTCTCTTTTTCAGTAGTTTAACTTATTTTGTTTTGTAATTTAGCTTCTAGGAGATGCTACTATGATCCCACAATGGGTCACTACTCAATTGTACTTTTGAGTCCCATTGACCTACCTTTGAGGTCATTAGTGAACATTGATAAAATTATCATATCTGGGTATTCTTACATTTCCCTATTATTGGGTACTTTCATTCATAAAAACAAAAACTCAGAAGTCATGTATCCTAACATAAAAAAGGATCAAGAAAATTATTTCCATTAAATCCATAATCATTCATTTTTAAAGAAAATATCCATTGCACCTTGAGAAGCTCCCCAAAGGAAAGAAACATGCCATACATTTAGTAAAATGGGGATCAATTTTTTTTGTAGTTATTTATAATATTCATTTAAAGGGAGGCATTACTTAGGTCCAGTTAATAATAAGTTGCTTATATGTCAGTGTTTTGAGAAGATCAAGAATTTCTACTTAGGTGGTGTTGACATTAATAATACACATGCTTGGTTTGAACACGTCTTTATTGGAATGGTAAATATTAAAAGTGTTTCAAGGAATTTCCTTTGGACAACACTCTTTGTGAAGTTTGTTGTCCATATTCATTAGCAACCTACCCTAACCTAGCCACCATTCTAAACTATTAGACTCCTAACACAAGATCTCTAGGCCTGTCTACCATTTGACTGTCCTAAGCTATTTTTGCAGCCCCAACCTACCTAATGTTGACCTATTTTCATACTAGCTCACCCTAAGATATCTCCCCTTTCATTCCTAGGCTATTATCTCCCTAACGCAAGGCCATTAACCCCATCTCCTAAACATTTAGACACCCCACAACTACCTACAGAAACCCTTACTGCTGATTGTCCTGAAGTCTTAATTTAAGATCCTATTCCACTTTGACACACCCCTAAAAAAAAACTCACATACCTCATAGTCACTCTACCTAAACCACCTCCCAAACTCTCCACCCAAAATCATAGTAAAACCTTCAATTATGACTGTGTGAACATAGTCATTCCCATCCACATTTAATTTGTTTTTGATAGAAATAATTCATGGGGAACATAACCTACAATATGCATACATAAGCAACATTAAAAATCTTAACTTGTGTGCATTTGGAGGGGTTACATATAATTTTCATTTGCATATTTAGGACAAGTAGGGCTGATACATATTGAATTGAAGTCAAATAGACAGTCCCGACTTTTGATATGTAATGAAATGAGAAGGATACTATTGGATTATTGGATTGACACATATGAAACATTTTGTGGCTTTGAAATATTGATGTCTTGAAATTAGTTTGATCAAAGTCATAGATACTTCAAAGAAAATTATTGTGCTCTATTAGGAAATTGTGTATATCATTAAAATTTAGTCATTGATTTATCTTAATAATTTGAATACTTGCATTATTATTGAGATTGAAAGCATCATCCTCTAGGCATTGTATAAAAACAAAAACACATGTGGCATTTGCACACTTAAGTGAATATCTTATTGTCACATACATTTCCTTGAATCATTCATTGAATATCTTTTAGATGAGTTTACATGAAAGAGTGTTTCATTATTTCATTATATGTAGTTTTTTCCATATCATGGTGTTACACATAAAAAATACTCACTTTTATAGTGTCGCAAGTGTCGTCATTACAAATGTCGCATGTTAAGAACCAAACATCAATATAGCATAAAAAAACCTCAGGAAAAGTACTCAACGCCTTGAAAAAGAGATAATTTCAGATAATAAGCCACTTCGAGGGGGAAACCTCCTTTTACCCCACTTAAATGTTCAAGTACAAGATGATTCAAAATGAAAATGTCTCCTTGGTATATA
>ML785495.1:124281-160391 GCA_009831015.1 Picea engelmannii | reverse complement strand
TATAACTACCAAATGCACATATTTTAAGTTAATACATTTCATAGGATTTCTATGTTTCTTATTAATATGCACATTGTACATAGCTATGCCTTCAATTGTTATTTCCATCTCGATGAGATATGTATTAAAATTGGTCATATGTTGGATATGACCATCAACCTCCTAGGGCCCGTTTCAGGCTCAGGAAGGCTGACTATCTTCTTTACATGTCATTGTAGCTTCTAAATTTCAGCTTCTTGTTCCTTGGATTTTTCTCTTAGGCATTGATTTTCCACATCTAACAAGAATTCCTTTGATTTAGTAGTGCCCAACTACTGCGTAAGGGATGTATGCTGTTGTGAAATCTCCTCCACCCAATGCTCTAGATTCACCTTCCACAATTTGAGGCTCAATATTAAATCCCCTAGCATGGATTAAGACTCATCACAATGGTGCTTACATCTATAAATGAAAAGGTAAATCGTATCACCGGTATTGACCATTAGGGGGTTGAATCCAGTGCCAGCTCCCAAGTACATAATGAAAGTGTTATCTCTCCAAGAAATCACTCCCTGACTGTATAAGGGTGTAATCTTGGTAACTTAAATAGATCAATAAACTGTGGAGGAAAAATGATCAAATCGGATGACATTATAAACTCACATCCATTTAGAAAGACATGGGTCACTTGAAAGACCAAGGATTTCAACTATGCTACTCAGAAGGTTTTAATCAATGTGTGAAAACATGGAGAAGACTCATTATGCTATCAAGAAATACCTACACAAAGGAATATGTGAATGGCCAGTAATGATAGGTAAGATACTTCTTCATACCAACAGAAACATATATTATATTTGTATATAGTATATGGCCAGACATAATAAGTAAATACTTGCAACTTAATCTTATGATTGCACTGATAGGAGGACAACTATCTGGCACTAAGACAAACATAAGAATCAATGTATATAAGTCTAATAAACCAACGAAGAGATGGGATGACAACCTTCTGTCATTGAGTATACATAAACTTGGAAAGAAAGGATATGAAAACTGAACAAACAAAGTGAAAGAAGCTCGATGTCAAGATATATTCATGGACATATCCAAAGGATGAAATGTACAAGTCTTCAAGAATAGAACCACAGTCCTTAGACTGTTTCCCCCCCCTTTGGTTTCTTAGAATTCTTAGGCTTTTATAGCCTTTACATCAAGGTTTCAAGATCCTAATTTAATGGATTTGAAATACCAAAAATAAACATAATCAATTTGATATTTTAGCATAAATGATCCAATCTTATCATCATAAGTCGAATTTGACTACCTGGAGAATTATTTGGCAACTTGCTGATGAAAATCACAGATTTCAAAATTTGTCTTTGATCGTTGGGTGATTTCTGTCAAGAATAAACATGCCATTTGGCTTCATTCCCTTACCATATTCCTTCAAAACTTGATGAAGAGGATGATCGAGCTTCTGATAATTACTATATTTAATTTGAGATCATTCCCATGGATTCTGGAAATGGAAAAACGCGATCTGGGCAGAAAGAAGACCAATTTGGACTCTTCAGAGCTTTTGGCGGTATACTAGTCGTGTATTTTTCCTTTTAGCCGCCGAAAGTCAAAGATTTTCGACGGCTCATTAAACTGTAAATTTCACATTTAGCCACAGAAAGATAAAATTAACCTTTGGCCTATTTTTAGAGGTGAAATCCTCATTTTATTGAATTTATGTGAATCTGAGACTTTCTCAAAACCTCTAAAACTTTAAGATTTTAAAATAACTCTTCTACCTAATGATCCTCTTATCATGTGATTTGGGAAATATTAGCAAGTGAGTTTTGATCCCTAACAAAACCCCAACATTATTCTTGTGTGAATGGAATATCTTTTTTTAAAAAATCCCCAACATTAGTCGCTCTAGCAACTAATATTCGTCGCTTGTATAGCCATTTGGTCGCTTGACTAAGTTTGCCAGGGTTGCCTTGGTTGCGCTTGCGACTAATATTAGTCATTATAATGACTAACATTAGTCGCTAGAGTGACCAAGGTTATGTTTTCCTTAGAGATGCTAGAAAGGCTTGCGACTAAAGTGGGTCGCTAGACCGACTAATTTTGGTGGATGGAGCGATGAATGGTAACATTTCCCTATTGTGTATAGGCTTCTTTTCCCAGTCGCTAGACTGGCGAAGATCCATGTGTGGTCGCTAGACTGACGAATCGATTCCAACGAAAAAAAAATTCATCTTGGTCGCAACAACGACCCTATTCCGACGAAAATTCGTTGCTACTTCCTCGCAAAAATGTTCAAATTTAGTAGTGTCATCACTCTTTTTCCTTGTTGGCGCAATGGAAGTTATATTTTAGCCACTTGTATCCACTACCGATGTGCTATATTGTTCCTCAAAACCTTTATACGTCCAAAAATCTTGGCGGTCTTCAAAACAAAGGGCCCAACAGACCCCGACCACAATTCTTGCCTCATCCCTAGTCAACCTTTTGTTGGTTTGTTGTGGTCACCTTCAAACGAAGGGACCAAATTTAGAACAATGGAAAGGGATTTCTCATGAAAAATGTCATAGTGTGCAACCTTGTCCTACCATTTCATTACCAAAATAAAGGCACCCATAACAAATTCTTGTGTGGCATTGACATCAGGTACCTTGGGCTTGGTAGCCAACATAACATTCCAATATGTTTCAGCCAAAGAGTCTAGTTGTTGAAGCATAATGTACTTCGATTGAACTATACGCATGAACTATTGGAGTGTTGTCTTCACAACTCTATTAACTTTATCCATCACATCTAGGCGGTCATCCTCTGATTCCTTAGCTTGGATTTCAAAAAATTTAGTTGATTTCTCTATAGGGTCAACAATGGCCCGGGCTTCCACATGCATATGTTTAAGCCTTGTGAGCAACTCTTTGACATGATTACTACGTTGGTCCAACAAGCCAACCTAGTGTGTGAATATGTCAAAGAGTCGATGACACTCCTTGGTCCTGGTGTGAAGTGAGTACTTGACATTGGTGCCCTCTTCAAATGCATGTTCAATATTTTGGAGGATCTCTTCAGGTTTCTACTTTTCCTTATGTCAGATGGAATCCAACTGGTGATGGAGATATTCAGTTTTTCCAGCTAGTTGCATCCATGCATCTGCAACAAGGCCAACCCTATCCACTGGTGCAATTGTGCCAACATCCTCTAGGATATTAGGTGCCATCTGTCCAAGAGTAGGCCATACCTATATAAATTTTTGGAAACAACCTCAATAGTAGACTCAACTTGTACCCACAAGCTCTACTAAAGTGCCACAACTACAGAAGTGGTATGAACAACCTCTTGCACCTGTTTTTCATGATTTTTGAGCTCTTTATTACTGCACTCAACTATAGTGATTATATGCTCTAGCTGATCGGTGGAAGGCCTGATTAACTACAAAATATAGGGTGTAGGCAGGGTGGACTATTCTCCACTAGTAGAAGAAATATTGAATGATGATCATGAAGCAAGCGACTGACCACTTACAATAGAGTGCTATAAGAGTTTTGAGGTACCAACACCCTCTGGGGTGGGCGAGTGGGTTCTAAAGCTGTGAAAAAATCAATATTGTACTTCTGGTGGAAGCATAACAAGCACCACTGTATGTTCCAAACAAAGCTCCAGGATGGCCCTACACTGGTGTGGGTCCTGCTTCATTGGTGCCAATTTCTCTTTGATAGAGGTTGTGTTGTGCACTAACTGTGTGTCATCATGGGCATCCATAAAATCATGATTTGATTTATCCTAGTCTTTCAGAGAGTCCTCATCCATCAGACCTCATGTCTCAGGTCCTGTCTTTGGTTGTAAAAGGAATGTCATTTTAGGGAATGTGTCCAAGGCGACTTGAACCTCCAGGATATGAGGAGAAGTGGGTGGGGAGGAGTGGGGGTACCTATAATGGTGATGAGAATGGCATAAGAGTCGATCAAGATGGTATCATCCTGGGTATGGAATGGGAGGATGGAGGCATGGTCAAACCGTTGATGATACCACCATTATGTGGGTTGGTGGCCTCTTCGATGACAGTAGTATTAGGGTTGGATTGGAGGGTTGTCAAGAATATGGATGATGATAGGTGTGGATGGTGAAGTAAATAAAGTGGGAGTTTTAGTGTGTGGTTGGGGTGGAGTGGTGTAGAATTTTAGTGGAATGGAGGAAATTGGTATGGCCTCAATAATGAGAGATTCCATAGTGTGCTAGGAGGGGGAATTCGTATGCAAAATTTTCCAAGGAAAGACAGAGGTCAATACCACCCAAATATTCTTACATGAGATATGGGTGTCATAAGGAATGGAGGAAAAGGATATATGAATTGTGATACTTGGTGACACATCCCCTTCTTCTTCCTCGGCCTCATCCTCTAAGGTGGTTGTCATGCATGTTCTCTTTCTTGCACTAGGGCCTACACCTGATGTGTCTGTGGAAGAAATTTGTGAAATGACGAACATGGTGTAGAAAAAACCTGTCAGAATATCTTCCCTTAGGACCCCTGGCCATCCTCTAAACTCCTTATCAAATTCCACTGCATCCAGGTAAAATGATAGAGGAGTCGTATGAAACAACGTTTTGCAACACCCAACGAGTGCATAAAAGTGTGGGCGTGATTCATACCGAACCATATGTGGTAAGTATGTTTGTTGAGGATCACTTGAAGAATCCTGAGCCTCTGAGTGCGATGACCATATCATTGTGCCACTGTGAAAAGACAACATTTTGCTTGGCAACATTTCTAACCAAATTCCAAGCATGCCAATAATCAAATAACTTGGCAATGCGAGGATTTGAACCATGAGCAAGTCTTCAGTCGTGAGGAGGTTTCCATTTCCACATTGTAAAAGCGACAAGGATATAGTCCTCAATAAAATAATTGGTCCTCTCATGGACATCTTCATAGGCTTGCAACATCTCTTGGAGTAGATACTAGAACCATTTCATTGGTGCACCATCCTTGGTGAATTTGGCCACCTTTATGGCATCATGTGTACATTCGTTCCGCATGAAAATTTTCATCACCTTTCCAACAATGAGGTAGTAGGAACAATGGACCTGTAGATTGTTAATGGGCTCTAGTAGAGCACCACAACCTCCCCAATGACTACCATGCAGTTCATATAGGCTAAGCATACCCTTTTTCCTGCCATGCTTCCTGGACCCTTGGAAGTTGTCTTATGCATTTTGACCTATCATGGAAAATCCCGTCACTTGGTGGATGTCTTCAACGTGTATGAGGTATCCTTTTTCCATCCACGTGGTGTCATTTTGGACTCAAATGATTAGGAATTTTGTGCATTTTGAAAATTCACCAATGGTTTCAAACACCGATAGGTTCTGCAGATTCATCAGTGTGATGTCCCGCAGGGGAAAGAACGACTGCTTCCATTGCCACTGGAATGCACCATCTAGTAAGGTGGTGCAGTATTGGAATATATGAATCTCCATGGATAGGTACCGAGAAGAATCAAAGAAGTCTGTTTTATAACCCTAATTTGCACTAGACATGCATATCTAGCACCAGGCCATCTCACTTGCCACGTTTTCCAAGCCACCATTGAACAACTCTTCTAAAAACTATCCTTTTGAATATGTATGCACCCTACATCACTGTTTC
The DNA here is from genome assembly GCA_009831015.1 of Picea engelmannii. Lineage (NCBI taxonomy): Eukaryota > Viridiplantae > Streptophyta > Pinopsida > Pinales > Pinaceae > Picea > Picea engelmannii. Next base: position 154,756 of record ML785495.1, on the reverse strand, counting down.
CTGCATGTATACGCTATATGACCCATTACAACCCATGTATACTGAAAAAATCACAAAAAACAGAAAGTTGCAGACAGAATACAGATTTCTGGGTAATTGCCTAAATCGTTTGACCACCCATAGCTAGTCACTCAACTGGATAACTACCCTCTTTTAGCCTATAAAATAAGTGGTAGGGATCCCATTTGAAATGAAAAAATAAGAGAAAAGAAACTCTTCCCTTTTTTGTATTCCCCTTGCCCCAATATTTCTCAACCATTTTGTGAGAACTGAAGAGGAGAAGCATATGTGGAAGCTTTTGGTGCACAGTTTAAGAGGAGCCCAGGACTATATTAGAGGAGCAGTAGCTGATCTCACCATTGTAAGTGACTTTTGTGAGGTTAATAAAAATAATTACTTTTCCTGTCCCACCATACGGGGTGCTCAATATTCAATTTTGATTTATATTTTATAAAACATCTAACCCACTAATTCATATATAATATGCATGTTCGTAGTTCTTTGTTTGTCTATTTGTGAATGCAGGTTGGATTTGGGAGGGGACTTGTAGTCGAGGAGAAAATGAACTGAAAAGGATCGACACCAAACGCGGTGTTCATGGTATAGTTACCAGATCCTTTTATCCTTGTGTTTTATGCATGAATGTGGGGTTTATGCCGGGATAATAGTAAAAAGTAGGAGAATTTAGACGATTATTTTTGCATGCATTACAAAACCCTTAGTTCTAGTCCATAGATGGTTTTCCCACCCACATCAAAATTCACGACCGTACTGGGGACAATCTCTAGGGTTTTTTGGGGATACTTTTTGGGTGTTTTAAATTAGTTTGATTACCTTTTTCTGAGTTTCAACAAGAGTTTGAGTTTGTAGGGATTCTGGTCTTCCATACCAGTACTCCCTGCTTTGATTTTTTTATTGTTGTTTTATTTTTTGAGAAGTTATAGAGGTATACACGGCTTGTATAAGGCTATCACGCATATATATGCGCTCTAACTTTAGACAAACCGTGTACATATGTTGGCTTCCGAAGTGTCAGTAGCGTGCCTGAGTTCAATTTTTTTTTTTTTTTTAAAGGAGAGGCAGTCATCCTCTTCCCTGTCAAAAGTTGTACTTCCTAGGGGTTTTCTTGATCCATTCCTGGTCTCTGTTATAACAGTGTTTATATTAGGTTTGACTTCAGTTTAGATTTTCTTTTTTCAAAGATTTCTTGTGTTTTCTTTATAGGGTTTCAGACAAGTCTACGAGTCTTTTCCAATCAACCTTTTTGGGTTTGGTCAGTGACTCCCTGCGATCCATAGGTGGGCTAGAAGTCATTTATTGGTTTTGTCTTGTCTTTATTTTACCCCTTTTGCTTCAGAAAAGAATAAAAGAATACATTTTAAAATTTCTTGTTTTGGAAGCATAATAAAAAAAATATAGATTTCACTTTCTTTGTTTGGTTAAGTAGTTGGTTTTTTGCATTAATAATTAGGAAAAAGAATGCTTACATAAGTTCTTGGCTGATTGAATTAGGAAAATAAGTAGCTCGTTGTTGAGAGAAATCTTGTTTTGATTTTTCTATTAAAAGATCTTAGGAAAAAAAAGCAGTTTGAAAATTTGGTTAAAGATTTTAAATGTGCAAATCTGAATTTTTCAAGAAGAAGTAAATTTGTTTACAACTTTCTGTTTGTTTTCTTCTTCGTCTCCCAAATACATCACTAGTTTCATTTCCGCTTCCTTTGACTTAAGACAAGCCACAAAAATTAACAATTAATTAAAATCAACTAGACTTTATGTTTGTAGGGTCCATCAACTAGTCTAGGCTAGAGACTTGATTTAGGATTGGAGAGGAAACTCTTCAAGGCTACAAAAACAAACATAAGAGTTTGTTCTAGGGAGTGATAAAAAGTCTAGTATCGTGAAAGTTATCTGGGACCCCCCTCTAACACAGGGGATAAACACGAGGTCATGTGTAGAAAGGTAGAGGATATAACCCCTCCAAAGTCGAACCAAGCGTAGTGGGGAACACATATAGAGGGCTTATCTTGGGATTTCGTTGATCACATTTGCAACAGAGCTCCGTGGGCCTTGAATTCATTCGAGGTCCTCATTTGTCTTCTGGAAAAATTTCTTTCAATACCCTTGAGATGTTTTTGGGTTGATACCTTGCTCATTGTGGTCCACCCGACTGTCGACTGTACCCGCCTGGTGACTGTTCGCACGTTGGCAACCTAGTTGCCTTTATTTTAGAGAATTACACAGGTGACTGGGGGGTATACCATGGTACCTAGGAAAGAAATTGGGCCACGCTTTGCAGAGTATACCCGGAGGGTGCTTTCGTATTCGAGTTTCACTTGCATTGGTAAGTTTCTCTAGTGTTGGTTGGTGTAACTGTGCTTCCAACTAGCTAGTGATTTGCTTGTCTTATCTCATGGGGGATTTTTCTAGTGTGTGTTAGTTCTTGAATGTTAATAGAAATCCCTAGTGTGTCATTGATATTCTCACACAATGGAGGATCAAGAGCTCCGCTGGTCACAAAGGTTTCTTGGATTTCCACCGGTTAATCTAGAGCCACCCCCGCCACCGCTAAGGGAAAGACTAGACCAACAAGGGTCTTTTGAGGTGACTGGGTCATAGGAAACTATGATCGACTCATCTCCAAGACAAGAAAATTTGATTCCAGAGAAACCAACCATTTCATACCTTGGAGTGAAAGTTATTGGTCCACATAAACCTCTGAACACCGATCTATCAATGCCCATCATCATATAGGTTTATCCTTACAAGCACTAGATAGTGTCACAAGCAGAAATGGAAACAAATGTTGTGACTTATTTAGGGAATTCTCATATTACCTCTACGAATGTCACTACAGGGGTGTTCCACCTCCTAACCAACCATCGTCAGTCTGGACCACCATCGTCTCGACCACCTCTACCTCAGGAAATGGTCTGATTTAGTCTATCGCAGTGATCACTGCTCCTTTCACCCAGAGTGCGACAGGCCCTCCGTTCTCATACGAGATGCATGGCTTCGATACGAAATCTGTCCTTTCCTACTCCACTCTATAGACTTTAGGCCTAGGGGCAGGGAGCTCTAATGCTCCTCTGCAAGGATCAATGGGGGGCACTTCAGATTCCTATAATGCTTTCCCTTATGGAGGGGGTCATATACCTCCTTTGTCCCGTTCGCTCGGTGGTGCTCACCAACATTCCACTGGGCCAAACGTAAACTTTATCTCATTTGTAGCAGGTATTCAAGGACTTCCTTCTTATAGCACGCCAGTAGGATCAATGCGGTTCTCTTTTTTCAGTGTGTTTGGTAACAATGCTTTCTCGTCAGCTGTCGGCTCGGCCAGGGGAAACCCCGGTTATGGACAACAAAATCCTATGTTGGGTACTATTCCTGCATAGGGGGAAAACCCAAGAATTCCTTCCTCACAAAGACCTTGGAATCCATGGCAGGGATCAGTTCCCTTGTTAGGGATGCCAACCGGGGGCAAACCCTTCCATATCCAATGGAACCTTATGCAAGGCTCAGGACCTATGCCCGTTGGATCGGCAGGGAGAAACCCTTCCCAAAATCCTTGGAATGAAAAGCAATCCCAACCTTCTACGTCCTATTATGGGAGTCAGTCGATGATGTCTCAACAAGCACATAATCCATACGATGGTCATGGCCATGGTTTTTACGAAAACCCTAGCTAACAACCTAAATTTTCCTGGCAACCTGGTGCAAGTCAAACTCTAGGCCCCTTTTTCCATGGTTATAATCAACAACCCAAACTATCGTTTCTGGAAACTTTGCATTTGGCAAACTTGAAAAGGTTATTGAATGACCCTATCTGTCATAATCCACATTGGCCTTCTATCCCGACCAAGTTTCCTTCGAACATTCCAAAGTTCAAACCTAAGCCTAATGAAGATCCAGATGATCAAGTGACTACCTTTCATCTTTGGTGCTCATCCAATTCGTTGAAACATGACTCTATCCAGTTGTGTTTATTTCAACACACTCTCATAGGGAGTGCTGAAAAATGGTACATTGAGCTCTACCACTCAAGATACTCTTCCTTCGACGAATTGGCATTGGCTTTCTTAAACCATTTCCAATTACCTGTGAGATATGACGCTGACACCGAATTGCTGGCCAACTTTGAGTAGACAAAGGCGGACCATATATCCGATCACATTTGAGAATGGAGATGTCGGAAGAGTTTGATAAAAGTGCCAGTCCCACCAGCATTCCTCCTTGAGTGGTTCCTTAAGTCTTTGGTACCTCAGTTATCCAAAGACATCGCAACATCGGGAGTGTTTTCCGAAGAAGTTGCAATAATGAGAGCTCAACAGCTAGAGTTGATTTACTCTCAGTCTGGTTTACTTTATGAACATTTTCCAGATGCACCGCGGTCAATACTTGACAAGACCAGACAAAGAGCTGGCCCACATGCCAATGGTATAGTTGGTTCAGCACAAATGAACCCCGCTGATCAGCTGTCAAAACAATTGCAGCAATTGTGGATACAACAGAAAGTGACTAGCCAGAACACTGGTCCAGTTGCCTCCCCTACCCAAACGTCATATGTAAACAATGTGCAATCGACAAACCTAAAGGCCACCCAATAGCCTAACAAAAAGAAGAAACAATGAAAGAAAGGTAAGGGGGATAAGAAACCTATCAATAATGTTTGCGGGGGCAACACAGAAAAGAATAAGTTGAAGTATCCGTGTAACCTGTGCATAGAATACCACCCAAATCACCAGTTCCCAAAATTTATTGGCGCAATAGCATCCTGTTGTGTTAATGAACCCATTTCAACATGGGCAAAATTTAACTCAAGCCTCTTCGAGCACGGATGGGGGTAGTCAAGGACCCCCTTCGTCTTCAAGTAATCCTTCGTCTGTGAATGTGTATATGATGAAAGGTGATGCCTATATATATACTAAGGTGCATGATTACGTAATGCCAAACACCTATGAGAAGAGTAAAGAAGCTGAAAACCCACCTCTTCCTCTCCAGATTGAGAAGATGTTGGGCGAAATAATGACACGTATCCCAAAAGATGTGTTCAAGAAAGATTCTCACAATCCAAACACAAGGGCCACCCAGAACTACTCTGTGGTGGAGGATTTGTCTCAAACCCCTTGTGCGATGTCTACTTTGGAGGTCCTCCAGAGCTTCCCTTCCTAGAGAAAGGCTCTCTTAGGTGCCCTAGGATCTACTGAGACTTGTAATCTAGGTACGATCATGCTTGATATGACTGACTTGAAACATCGTCTCCCTTACCATGTGGAATTTCAAATAGTAGTGGCTTACACCATGAAAACTTTTACCTGGAACATTTTCCGCATGATGGTTGATGAGGGCACCTCGACATCCATGATGTCATTGGCATGTTGGAAGGCCATTGGCCAACTTGTTTTGTCTTCATCGCCGACTCTTCTTACCACTTTCGATGGTCATTTGTTCCGACCACATGGCATCATACCTTCTTTCCCAATGTAGTTAGGAGGGAATACTGTGTGCGTCGAGGTTGAAGTGGTCGATGTGTCTCTCGACTACAATCTCTTGTTAGAAAGGATTTTGACCTATGCTATGAAAGAAGTGGTCACTACAATTTTCTGGGTTTTATTGTTTCCATAAGAGGCTCGGATCATGACCATTGATCAATTGTCTTTATCCCATCCTGACCCTTCATCAAGGGCATCCACGGTCCCGATGATTGATAAAATCAACCTGACATCGTCAACATAGGGGTTGGTTTGTGCCCCCCTTTGATGGGTACTTTATATTACCCACCTCCTTCCGACGATGTTATTTTCATATCCGCCCAGCCTAAGGTTGAGATTTTTCAAGTCTCGTTGTTTCGTACAGCCTACTTCAATGATCCGTGGAGTCTTCCTTCCCCATCGACCATTATGGAAGGGACAGGGCACCATGGTATGGACATTCCCTTGTCCACGACAAAATTTGCGTACTCAATAGTCCAACAAGCTTCCACCGACCCCGATCCGACTCCCGCATAGGAGTTATATCCAATTCTCAATCCTACTTGGGCTCAAGGTTCCCTTGCCAATACTGATTATTTAGACTTAGTCTTGCCTTTAGAAGAAGTGATTATTGAAGTAATGACTAGTTTGGATAGACCCTGGGATGATCTCCATCATAGATCTTATTTCCTCCCCGAGTTAAGAAGAATTGAAGCAAGAGAATTCACTTTGACTATGACTGGAGAGAGGTCTTGTCCTATCAATCCCTTAGCTACACATGTTGTTTATGCCGAGGGTAATATGGAAACCATCGCTGAAATGATACCTATTTATATCTCCAGAACCCCTAGCATCGTGGAGAATATTCTCGTCAGAGCTGATTGTTCCCTCAAAGAGATTTGAATATACATAGATTTATTTAAAGAATTATGCAACGTTTTTGCCTGGTCTTACAAGGAAATGCTAGGCATTGATCCAAGAATTGTTGAACACAAAATCATCACTTGTCCTGATGCTAAGCCAGTTCGGCAGAAGCTTCATCCAGTCAATCCTAAGATAGCAACAATGATTAAGGATGAAGTAGAGAAACTGCTCAAAGAAGGTTTTATCTACCCTGTCCATTTGACTCAATGGGTGTCAAATCCCATTCCAGTCGACAAAAAACAAGGTACGATTCGTGTATGTACGAACTTCCGTGATTTAAACAAGGCCTGTCCAAAGGATAATTTATCAACACCATTTATTGACCAGATAGTCGATGAATGCACAGGTTGTGAGGCCTTTTCTTTCATGGATGGTTTTTTGGGATACAATCAGATATAGATCAAACCCGAGACCAACACAAAACCACTTTCATTTGTCCGTGGGGTACATTCGCTTATCGAAAGATGCCTTTTGGTCTAAAAAATGTTGGAGCTACCTTTCAGCGGGCCATGTATTTTTATTTCCCTGATCTCAAACATATAGTTGAGGCCTACCTTGATTATTTAGCCTCACGATCACGTAAGAGAGTTGATCATCCCACACACCTATGACTTATCTTTAATTGATCTCACTACTATCGGATTCGCTTGAATCCAAAAAAATGCAGTTTTTGCGTGATGTCAGGTCATCTACTAGGTTTCATAGTGTTGACAACAGGGATCATGGTTGATCCTCTCAAAGTTGAGGTGATAGTTTAGTTTCCTCCACCATGCACAATCCTTCAACTTCAGAGTTTACAGGGAAAAGCAAACATTTTATGGCGTTTCATCGCAAATTATGTCGAGATCACAAAGGGCTTTATGCGTTTACTGAAGAAGGATGTTCCTTTTCATTGGGACGAATCCACTCAACTCTCTTTCGAAGTGTTGAAACACGCCCTCATGACTACCCCTTTGCTGTGGCCACCCAATTATAATAAGGATTTCTTATTATACTTAGTTGCGACAGAGTATACCATCACTATGGTCTTGGTTCAGGAGGATCATTTTCTCTTAGAATATGTGATTTATTACCTGAGCTGAGGCCTGGTTGGACTGGAACTCAATTATTCCCACATTGAAAAACTTGCATTGGCAACAGTTCATGCTGTCCAACGGTTTCATCATTATATTTTGTTTCACAAGACCACCATCATTTCCATTGTGAATCCGTTTCAGTACATGTTGACACGACGAGTAATTGGTGGAAAGATCAGTAGATGTATAGTTTTCCTTTAGGAATTTGACTTAGATTTTGTTTCGGAAAAATCCAAAAACTCGTTGGTCTTTAGGGAACTCACCTTAGAACTTCCGGTCGAGTCCGGTGATGTTATGCCTGAAGAGTCGCCTATTAAAAGAGACATGTTTTTTATTGTGTCTTCGAACCCCTGGTATGGAGATGTACTTGTTTATCTCCATAATTTGAAGTTCCCCACCTCTGCTTCTCGTGATGAGCATCGTCGTATATGCCATTAGGCCAATATCTATCTCATACTCAAGGACACTTTATATCGTTGAGGTGTATATTGCATCTTTCACCGATGTCTCACGCATGAAGAAGAAGAAAGCATGCTTAAGGATTTCCACATTGGAGAATGTGGTGGTCATCTGTCTGGGTTGACAAAAACCCAAAATATTCTACGAGTCGGTTACTTCTGGCCAACATTAATCAAAGATTGTGTTGAATTGGTCAAGAAGTGATACCCATGTCAGATCTTCTCCCGGAAGATGAGGGCACTCCCTTCTCCCATGTTTCTCGTCATTACCGTTGGTCCCTTCACCAAGTGGGGGATTGATTACACTACATGCAACCCCCCTTCAGCAAGGGGGAACCATTATATCATCATAGAAGTATACTAATTCACCAAGTGGGTCGAAGCTATGCCAATGTTCAAAGATGAGGGAGGGACTGTAACTCTCTTTTTGTTTAACCAAATAATAGCAAGGTTCAGCGTCCCGAGAAAGATTTTCACTGACCATGGAAGTCACTTTCAGAACAAAATGATGTCAGAGTTAACATCAAAGCTTGGGTTGAGGTAAGAACATTCATCACCCTACTACCCACAAGCGAATGGTCAGGTGGAAGCTATGAATAAATCTCTTAAGACTATTCTCCAGCGAACGATCAGTTCGGCCAAGTCAAATTGGCATTTGATGTTATACTCAACATTATGGGCCTAATGAACGTTGGTTAATACTACAACGAGTTTCTCACCTTTTCAACTCATTTACAGACTGGAAGCAGTCTTTCCCATAGAGTTTCAGATCCTATCTCTAAAGTTGGAAATACAGTTATTGCCAGACACTTCACCACTTGAAGAGCATTTAATATACCTCGAGCAACTTAATGAGCAAAGTCATGATTCGGCCTTAGTTAACAAGGCATACAAACAAAAATTCAAGTGTCAGTATGATTGGTCCGTTCATCCTCAGATTTTCTCTAAAGGCGACCTTGTCCTGGTCTATGACCAAGATAAGGACCCCCTGGGGGCAGGGAAGTTCAAACCCATGTGGTTTAGACCTTTCATCATGAAAGAGGTCCTAAAAAAGGGTGCTTATCATCTCATGGACTTTGAGGTAAATTGTTTGGCGGAGCCTAGAAATGGGCTCTACCTCAAGAAGTATTACTCGTAGGTGGGTTGCCTCGAGTAACTTCTTGTAACATATGTATAGTTCTTGTACATTTTATTTTTTAGTTTTTGTCTTTTTAGTTTTATGGACGTGCCATTTTTTATGTCATATTTTTCACTATGGCAGATGTCAAGTGAATCAGAGGTGTTCGTTGGGTTTGTGGATGGTGCTATCCAGCAAACTCAGAGGCTTTCTTCTGCAGCTTGGATGATTTTCACATCTCAGGGCCAGTTGCTATCTTCAAGAGGTATCTGTTTAGGTGACACCACAAAAAATGTCGCCGAATACAACGTAGTTCTTGATTTTCTTCGTGACGCTTTGTCACTTGGTATCTCTCACCTCTGGGTCTATTTAGACGCTTAGCTAGTTATGTCTCAGTTAAATGGGGTTTACTGCGTTTACGATCCTACTCTACACCAACGGTTCCTTAGGGAACGTCTCTTAGAACGAAGCTTTTATTACATTACGTATATCCATGTTCCTCAGAGATTGAATCAAGTTACAGATACTCTAGCTAATCATATATTAGATTGACATATTGCACACATGTAAGAAAAAACACACAAACACACATGTAAATACATTTGTAAATAAATGTAATCCATAAAACACAAAAATATGTAAATGCGCATATATATATCGCAAAGTATTAGAGTACATAGGTGGGCATGAGCACCTCAAAAAATATAGGTTCAGTAAGAGTCACGGGGCTTATGCCCTCAAAAATATACAAAAGGTGCCCTCGGCACGTAAGAAGTCTAGCCTAGCTAAGGGCGGGGCCTGTTGGCACTACCATAGTGAACAATGGCATTGGCCAAACATCGAAAGAGCTGGACCCAGGTCCATGGTACCCCAAAAATGTGAGTTTGCATCGATGGTGGGAGATCCTCGATCTCCGCCATAGGAACTGTATGAGTAAGCGCGGTGAGGTTCCTCTCCACCACTCTCAAAATTCTTAGCCTCTTTGACTGGAGGTCCCCCTGTTGTTGTTGGTCCACCAGTTGTGGTTGGTCCTACCTCTAGTCGAGGATGCCACTTGGTCCTCGTGAAGTCTGTTGGACACACTGGCCTCACATCTCCACATAACAAATACTTAAGTGTCAAATACTCTGGTATACAAACAAAAAAAAATATGATATATATAAAACGAAATAAAAATTAAATAACTTTAAAAAAAAAACTTACCCATCTCTCCTCACTCCTCTCTAGGAGATACATGCATGCCAGGATCTCTAGAAAATTTTATCCCGGCATAGGGGCAGTCCTCTATTGACGGAATCTATTGTGTCCACCAGGAAAAAAATGTGTCGTCGAAGGCCTCGATGGTCTTCCCCCCCCCCCTGTCGTGGCAACAACGTCTCCCACCTGCATATCACTAGGAGAGAGGCCTCGTGCCCTCGTATCATCTCTCTAGGACTGAGACTAGGGACCCTGGCGAAGAATAAAGAGATAAGAATAGTTCCAAACCCAAAGTTTATGTGTCTCCGCATAAGACACTCTGTCAACTACCTCTTCATGCAATCTAGTAAGGTGGTGCTCTAGTCGAAAATTTGTGCATTTAAGCACTGAACCACACAATTCATGTGTGCCTGGGAAACCTGATGTAAAGTTACGGATCCAATGATCTTCCCAATGAGCAAAACTATCACTTTCAGTGATAGGTTTGAAATCTTGTTTATCGGCACCTAAGTGCCCACTTTGTCTTTGCCGGCCTCGCAATGGAGTTTAATCAACTCTGCTATGTTGTGAGGCCCAGAGGGAAAAGTGTGAAAGTTGACTCGTTCTCCTCTCCTTGAGAGGCCAGTCAACAAATAGATATCTTTAGTCGTTGGAGTTAACGACTATGCCTCAAGCATGAATGCCTCTGCGTCAGGATGCTAGTAATCTACCAAGGTGTTCAACAACCTGGGTTTTTCCCACATGAATGGACACTGGAAGAATTTCAACAAACCACATTGAGCCAATGCGGTGGTAGAATCAGGGTACTCTATGACCAAAATATCAATGTCCTCATGCTCCCTCTTTATCCAATGAACATACATCCTGCAATTGACAAGTTCATGGGGGATTAACTCTTGCATATTTTAATTTTTTCCACATGTCGTAGGGTATACGCGGGTTGTAATATACACAGTCGCGAATGCCCACATGCAGTGTTTTCTCTACATGCAGGCATATGCTAGCTATCATAGGACAACCCACGTATACGTAGGGCCGATATTTTTAAAGGTCAGTGCCCCCCCCACAAAAAAAAAAAATTTCACAAACGAAGAATTGAAATGCAAGAGGGGCTAGTATGTACTTACTTGGTCCAAGCAGAAGTTCATTTCATCCACTGAAGCCCCTGTAGTCAACTCTTTTGAGAAAGGGGTGTTTTTGGCTTCTTATTCAATTTCACAATTAACAATGGTGAAAATGATTTTCCAGCTTCTATTTATAGACTTTTTGGCCCGTTTTTGTCATTTTTTGAACCCCTTTGTCATTTTTTCTAGCCTAAAAATCGTTTAGTATGGTTCAAGAGTTTCTTATGGAATGTTATGACAGGGTTACTTTGGGTATTTGGAAACTTTTTGGATATTTGGGTCATTTTAAAGGTCCTTTGGTAAAAAGTCATTTTTCCAACTTGTTGCATCTAAGTTAGGATTCCACCTCCACTTTTTGTACCTCGTTGTCTTTGTTTCTTTGCCATAGGATTGACGCCACCAAGTTATGACACAGAAACATCATTGCTTCTTTACAAGTGTGATAATTTAGTGGTAGAACCTCCCACTTCATGGATTCCCTAGGTAGATCCTGGTTGCATTTTTTGGCATCCATGTCGTCGTTAATGACTATAGGATCGAGAGTCCTTGTTAGTCTTATCCTGATTACGCGTTTGAGCCTCATTTGCTTGATTCATCATCACTCTTGACCTCACCCTCGATACTCCCAAATAGTGACAGGTCTTCTTTTAAGCCCTTTTCAAACCCTCTAAACATGAAAATATTGTCGAGTGATCTTGTTTCCCTTCACGCTCGCTAAACTGAAATTTGAAGGCACATCTGTCTGGCGGTAGTTTACCCCTTTTTTCGGTCTGGATGGTCAACTGTATGAACAAAGGTATACTCTAGGAGCCTCGATTCTCTAGAAGAGTATTCGCAGGTATAATTTTAACCCTTTTTCAGGCCTGAGGGACTACATTTATGAAAAAGGAACCCCCACAGAGTCCATAGTTAAGCTCTTTTCAGAATCCCTAAAATTGAAAAGATGGTTGAGTGACCTTGTTTCTTCACGCTCGTTAAATTGGTCCATAAGAACATCCCTTACGAGTCCATAGTTAAGCTCTTTTCAGAATCCTTAAAAGTGAAAAGATTTCCGAGTGATCTTGTCTTTATCACACTCGTTAAAAATGATTTTGAATGGACGTCTTTTCGGTACTAGTTTACCCATTTTTTGAACCGACTAGACTACCTTCGAAAAAGGTACCCTAGTGGAGTCTCCTTTTACGTTTTTCCAGACTCTCTAAAAATGAAAAATCATTGATCTTACCTTCTCTGGGCTCGTTAAAATTACATCGAAGGAAATTATCATTGTGTCTTGTTAATCGCATTTGCATTCTTGCATCTTTGGCCTAATGATGGCTCCATGTTTCCCTCAAATGAACCATCTGAATCATTCCTTATACGCAATCCTTGTAGCACTTTGCCTCTGCATCTTGACACCTTGACCCATGGAGGGATTTTCCCGAGTGTCCTTTTCCTACATATGTCTCCTTTCTTTGAGCATTAGTGTGTTCCTTGTGCTTGGAACTAGTATGTTTGCGACACTCATTCCCCCTTTGTAACGTAGAATTCTTTTATTATTTTTCAAGATTCCCATAAATTATTGAAAAAGACAAAAAAATCAAATATACCCCAAAAAGAGGAAGGGAAAAGTATTTTCTTTTTGGAAACACATGATTTGTCCTTAGACAAAGCACATCCTTCAGTTTGTTCGTCAAGCTCTAGGATTTAATATAACCTTAGGAAGTTTTTCTCACTACATAGAGATGTGTCCTCCTCCGCTTGGTTATTCTTCCAAACATATGGAGAGTTTGCATTGTCTGCTGCATCATGAACTTATTTCAGTACCATGTTGCTTGAGTCTCATCAGTTGTCATGCTATTTTCCAAGGGAAGTTTTTACCAAGCTTGAGTCGGCCCCTCTGTAGTTTGTCTCTTGACTTCATGCCCGACCATCCCAAAAATACCAATCAAGTCTTTGTTCAAAATCAATGAATCCCTTAGCCTGATCATCAAGATCCTCTAGTATGTTCTCGACGAGCCATCAAAGACCTATGGGTAGTGAAGTCGTACACTCGTATTACACTCCTACCCGAGTTATAAATATTTTGGAGTTGTTGCTCGAGCTCTGAAGGCCTCATCTCTAGACATCAAGACTCATTAGATTCTTGAATATGGATACTATACATGTATATCTTTTTGATTTCGAGATGTAGATCCGATGTGTATTTTTGCGGCTACACTTTATATTGTTATATGACATGGATCTATAGTGTATTTGATTGGAAGACATGATTTTATTTCATTCTGAGCATGGGTATGCCCGCCTTGGTGAGACAATTTTTATTTTGCAGATGGAACCTCCCGAACTCTTGTCCCTGGGCTCACTCACTTCATATGTTGGTAAATATTTGTAATGTATTTCGGCCATGAGATGCTCTTTTGACCTCACACATTAGGGGGCATCTGTTATAACCCTAATTTGCACCAGACATGCATACCTAGCATCATGCCATTTCACTTGGCACTTTTGCCAAGACACCATTGAACAACTCTTCTAAAAACTATCCTTTTGAAGATGTACGCTCCCTGCACCACTGTTTCCCATGTGTATACACTAGCTGACCGATTACAGTCCGCGTATACTGACAAAAGCACAAAAAATAGAAAGTTGCATATGGAATACAAATTTCTGGGTAATTGCTTAAACCGTTTGACCACCCATAGCCGGTCACTCAACCAGATAACTAACCTCTTTTAGCCTATAAAAGAAGAGGTATGGATCCCATTTAAAATGAAAAAATAAGAGCAAAGAAACTCTGCCCTTTTTTGTATTCCCCTTGCCCCAATATTTTGCAACCATTTTGTGAGAATTGAAGAGGAGAAGCATATGTGGAAGTGGTTGGTGCACAGTTGAAGAGGAGCCCATGACTAGATTCAAGGAGAAGTAGCCAATCTCACCATTGTAAGTGACTTTTGTGAGGTTAATAAATATAACTACTTTTCTCGTCCCGCCATACGAGGTGCTCAATATTCAGTTTTGATTTATATTTTATTAGAACATCTAACCCATTAATTCATATATAAGATGCATGTTCGTAGTTCTTTGTTTGTCTGTTTGTGAATGCAGGTTGGCTTTGGGAGGAGACTTGTAGTAGAGGAGAAACTGAACTCAAAATGATTGACACCAAATGCAGAGTTCAAGGCAGAGTTACCAGATCCTTTTATCCTTGTGTTTTATGCATGAATGTGGGGTTTATGTCAGGATAATAGTAAAAAGTAGGAGACTTTAGAGGGTTATTTCTGCATGCATTACATAACCCTTACTGCTAGTCCGTAGGGGGTTTTCCCACCCACATCAGGTTGTGTCCACCAGTCGTGTGTGTTCCAACATTCCATGGAGATCATCTAAAACTTTGACTCAGGGATCGATGAATTTAGTCAAAAGAACAAATATAAGTGGAGTAAAATATTTGGGGTAAAATACCTGACCAGAGGTGAGAACCATGCTTGCAGACTTTTGTAAGTAGACAAATTTAATAGGGGTACGGGGTTGCATACAAAAATTCACAGAGAGCTCACTAGGCGCCAGGACCAAGGATACAATTATCGTGATGGAAATACAAGAATATAGATTTGTTTGGAAAAGGTGTGTTTATAAGAAAAATGTGGAGGGTGATGTAATGATCATGCTTGAATATTACAAGGTGACACGAGTGGGTATTAATGTCAATTAAATCTCTTGAACACGAAAAAATCCATGACATGCTTTGGGAAACTAAATGCATAAACTGAAAGTAGGTAACAAGAAAATAAATCAACTTGGGTGTAATGTCCGCAACCACCAACAGGTTAGGAAACACCACTACTCTAACACTTCACTTAGTTCTGATACCAATTTGTAACATCCCCAACCACCAACAGGTCAGGCAACACCACTACTCTGACACTTCACTTAGCTCTGATACCCATTTGTAACGTTCCCACCCACCAACACGTCGGGCAACGCCACAGAGAAACATACATACATACATATAAATATATATATATATATATATATATATATATATATATATATATATATATATATATATATATATATATATATAACATGCATTTCTAATGAATTCAAAACAAATAACACACAGTTACTTCTACCATATAGACTCAAATGGAATTGACAATAATTCCTACATGCAACAAAACACATGATAACATTTCAAGAATCACAGACATGTATAACATACATAATTAAGCACATAAATAATTGTTATCTTTTAACTGGAGTAAAATGACCAAATGCGTGTAGACCTTCCATGAACCTCCTGGCCTTAGACCACACTTCTCATCACTCTCAACATTGGGTCACCCTCGATCTGGGACTAAACTCCACCGAGAAAGGGATTCCTAGGCTAGGAAAGGTCAATAGAAAAGTCACACAGTTTAAGAAGAAGGATTCTCTCCCAGGAGCCACTTATGCCCACTGCTCACAGGCTCTCATTCCCCACATGAATGTCCCACCCTAGGAGTATACACCTTAACTGTCACATATTCCATCGACTTCTCCACCTCCCTTACCTTGGGCTTCAACAACAGGCCAAACCGGAATTCTCAGAGCTCTGTAGCAGCTACGGGACTCCCTCCAAGATAACTCAATTCCTCAACACACTCTCTCACTTGGATAGAGTTTCTCACAGGATTGACAACCTACTTCTTCAATCCAAAACAACCTCTCTAACCTGGAGAGAGAGTTTCTCATAGGTATGGCAACATGCCTCTTCAACTGAGGGCTTGACAACCCGCTTCTTCCAACCATAATAGCTAATTCAGGTAAGGAAAGGGACAACTCAGTAATTTACAGAGGTGTACAATGGCCACAAGTTTAAAAATAACATAAATGGTTGGCTACATGCTTTCTCATTGCGTGAGTGAACTCGTGAGGAGAGATGGGGAAGACTGGTCTAGCATAGCTAAGATGGTGAAAGTGTAAGAGAAAAAACTGTCTGTGCATGAACCCCTTTCTATGAGTGAGTTCCTCCCTGTGCGTGAGTGAGTGTGTGCATGTGAGTGCCCACCCAACAAGAATCCCCCCCTTAAGACTACATGTTCCTGAGCCAACACCTGTCACTCATGAAGCACATTCCTTGCCTTTGGAAGTCACCTGTCCTCCCCAAGGAACTTAGGATAAAAACATATCCTTTTAAACAAATTTTGGAATAATAAAAAATTATTATTCTCTTGGACTTAAGCCCCTAGACTTAGCCCCTCTTTCCAACCTCTCATCCCCCTCTCCCTTACCCATCCTAGTGGATTATAGTCCCCCACTATATTTTATCATGGTCGGTCTACACGTAACAATGTTTTTATATTAATAATATGAATATTTATATGTACAAAACATGCTCCTGGACTTTAACACCTAGGTTGATGATAAGAAATGTGGAAGTTCATATTCATTCCGAACCCTTTGAATAACCCCTTCCATAACTTTGAGGTAAATTTCAGGTCTCTTTCAAACACAATTCTCTTGGGATTACCGTGCAATCGTGCTACTTCCCTCATATAGATATCAACAACATTAGCTGCCTTGTGAATAGTCTTCAATGGAATAAAATGGGTAGATTTCGTAACCTTATCCACCACCACCATGATGGAATCATGTTTCTTATTTGTTCTGGGTAATAATGTGATGAAATCCATTGTCACCACTTCCCACTTCCACTCAGGAATGGGAAATGGTTTTAGCAACCCTGCTGGGTGCCTATGTTCAGCTTTGACCTTTTGGCACTCCATACATCTGGTGATGTATTCTGAAATTTCCTTCTTCATACCTGGCCAAAAGTGATGGCTCTTGAATGCTTCCATTGTTTTCTAATATCTAGGGTGCCCAGCATAAGGTGCATTATGAATTTCTTTCAAGATCATAATTCTGAATTCCTGGAAATTAGGTACATAAACTCTATTTTTGTATAGCAGTGTTCCATTAGCTTCCAATTTATAATCTTCCACTTTTTGTAGCATATTACCTTGTTGTAGCTTTGTCACCAATTCCATGTACTTCAAATCTGCATTTGCATTTTCCAAAATTATGCCTTTAATATCATTTTGATTCATGCTAATGGTCGTAGCATGTAGTTCATGCACTCTTTTGTTGAGTGAATCATCCACTTTGTTCTCCTTTCCTTTGATATGATTGATATCAAATTTGTAGTAAAAAAGGAATTCCACCCATCTACTCTACCTAGAATTTGTCGGGCCCTTCGTTTTTGGATAAGGAATTGCGCAAGTGTTGACTGAGCACGAGTTGCGCAAGCTTCATCAGAGGCTTTGAGAAAGAGCAACAGAAAACAATTGCAAAAGTTAGCGCAATGCCAACTAATCAACATACGGTTGAAACATAACAAGAAAACGTGCAAGATGAGAAGGAAGACACAACCCAACTTATATATAGGGATAAACATAATTGTAAAAGGGTTGTCCAAGATTATTGTAAAAGGGTTAGTCGGGTTGTGATTGAGTCGATTGATTTAGTCATTATTGTTGTTGTTAACCAATCGAATTAGTTGTTGATGACCATTGTAAGTCGAGTTAAGTCCATTATTGAGTCTGTAATGAATTGGATCTATCAGGTTGAGAATTTGAGCTCTACGACTTGATTCCAGAGCCAAGAGTCTGTGCAACACACTGCTATGTAATTCTGAGTCTGTAATCAGAGAAAGATTCCAAAGATAATATAAAGAAGGACCTAAAATTTCAAATATGATGTGTGTCTGTGTGTTTGCTTATGCATTATAGTATCTCTTTATGAATTATGGGTTCTAGTTGATGGTTCTATGCTCAAATTCTTTCTAGAGACATAAGAAGGTTCAATTATTGCACATGTATGTTTCAGACCTATTCATGGCTCTTGCGCAATATCAAGAATGAGTCCTTAAGGCTCTATGGATCCTCTCAAGTATTTTCCCCACCCTTCCCTATATATTTGTCTCAACAACGCTTCGGGTGAGACTTCTTCTCTTCAGAGGAGATGAAAATGGAAACACTCTAGACTACATGGTACCTTTTGTTGGTAACCTGAGAAGGACCCTGGTCTGATCAAACTCGCGCCAAAAAAATGGTTTCGTTGCCGGGACTTGTGTTAAAAGGGAACCTGTAGGGAGAATGCTTCCGCTGATCCATAGATCTGGTATTGATCAATGGTGGGAAAGGAACTGTGATGCCTTCATATGGAAAGAAGCGGAACTGAAGAGAAAATCAGTGGAAAACACTCGCAAAGAAATATTTTACTCAGAAAGATCGAGCGACCAGTACGATATTTTCTGGGTTAAATTCTCAAAAGAATTTTTCTACTGGATAAAGAGGCTCCAAGAAGCTCCACAGTTCCAAGGGTGGGTTAAGACGATCTGCATGTGGGATACTGAGAAGCTAGCAAAACTTCAAAGGATGGATTGTCCAGTTACATGAGCTGCAGATTTCTAGGTCAACACCACACTAGAAGGATACATAATTGAATTTGTAGCTGAGAACCACAAGTCTTTCTCGTGGGCAGAGAAAATATTTAAGAAAGATGCAAGAGGAAAGTTGTTGAGAGAAATCCCCTTGTGGATTAAGGTTTTCTTGATGGAGGAAGGGATGTTGGTTATGTCCCCAACTAAAATGGCAGCATAAACACCCTCACTTGGGGTAGGGCGAGGTAGGGTGAGAGTCATGGCATGAGAGAGGGGAAGGGTTCTTTGAAAAATGGGGGGGAAACAATAAGAAATTGACTCAAGAGATGAGCAAGCCTTGAATATAGCCACCATAGTTGAGAAGTGGTGGTGTGAAAATATCAAGAAAGAAGCAAGATAGTCTGAGAAGTTGAGGAAAGAAGGAAGATCGGGAGAAGTAGAAGAAAGACAGATGGAAGAATTGTAGAAGATGAGAAGATAGGAACAACTAGCTAGTCAAAGGGTGAACAAGAGAGAGACATGGAGAGAAAGAAGTCCCCAGGAGGTGGGACAAGAAGGAGAATGTACATATATGAGAGAGGAAGACACTGGCATGAATCTTGGAGAAGGAAGAGAAGATTTAGCCCTGATAACAGGAGAGATCAGGAAATCGGCTGAAGAGATCATCCCAGTGGAAGAAAATGAGACCCTCCAGATAAAGGAAAACCGCCTCGAAGCCAGTGGCACCAACCCGAAATCACCCATACCCAAAGTGTCTTCTATACAAATAGTAAGTCTGATACTACCTTCTCATGCTAATTTTGTTCTAGTACAATTAATTAGTCAGTCACAACTAGGAAGTGCGAGTACATGGAGGATATTGGGATCCCCTGGTAGATCGCAAGCGGGACCGTTAGGAGTCATATTTATAGGAACGATAATATCAGTAATGGCCAACCACATGGGAGGTTCAATTGCTCGATACCCAAAATTTTGGGGTAAGGGAGATGAAGATGTTGAGCAGCACTGGTTCCTATGCAAAGAAATCTAGAGATCTAGAGGGACTCCAGATGCGAATAATCTAGTCGAGTTATAGACTACCTTCAGAGTTCGTGACCTCAAGTGGTACATGAAGATCATTGAGCTAGGAGTTCCAGGGATGCAAGGTCAAGTGTTCACACTTGGCTAAGTATGGACAAGGTTCATAGAAAAATTCAAAGTACCCCAGTCAGAACAACAGGCTCTATCGGAGTTGCATGAGATCCAGCAGTGGGAAGGTGAATCTGCCTGAGAATACAACCATAAGTTCAAAGATTCCATAGGGAGGTTGGCACATCCTATCCATGAAGAATGTCAAAGGGAGTGGTACATTTAGATGTTACTACCTCTGATGCGGATTCTACTAACGCAACAACGAATAGCCACGTTAACAGATGCCTTGGAACAATCGATGAAGATTGAAGCCATGGTGAGATACCCTGGGAACTTGAGAATAACCAGACCCCTGGTAGATGAAAATATGGTGCAACTACAAGGGAAGATATCGGTTCTCACAGAAAATATTCAGGAGCTGACGATACCTAGACCAGGACAGCCATAGGTTTGGTGCACTAGATGTTATACAGAAGGTCATCTGGCGAACGAGTGTCCACAAATGAGAGGAATGGGACCTCCTCAAAATCCAATGGTAGCACCACCAAGACCCACGGGAGGAGTTGTGAAAGTGTCTACGAACTTACCATTCCATAACCCCACCCTGTACCATGCTTTTCCAGGAGGCCAAGCAGCACCAACAATCGAGTATTGTGAAATATGTTGAACTCATGGGCATGGACCAAGACAATGACCCATCATGCAGAAATAATTGATAGTACCAAAAATAGTAGTACACTGCGATTTATGTGCGTCTACCACACATACTACCAATCAATGTAGAGTGTTCGATGCACTTGCATATAGGTTAGACCGAACAACATTTAGGGTGAATGAAAACCCTCAGAGAATAGGAAGAGGTTGAAGAGGTGGAGTTGGAGGAGAATTTAGAGGAGGAAGAACTGGGGAAAGAGGACAAGCAGATACTATAATTGTGATGAGCAAGGTCACTTGGCTAGATATTGTCCTCATCCAAGGTGGCCATGGTGCTCTCACTCTAGAACCAACAGACATGCAACATAAGACTACCTAGAGTTAATAGAAAAGTGGGAAGAAAGAGTGCGAAGAAGAGGAACTAACCTTATCATATCATAAATCAATAGGATTTCTAAGGGACAATTTACCAACCTTAATATCGTTACTCAAGGAGGAGTGAAGACAGGAGATGATGTTGATACTCTACCTCAGATCCAGAAAAAAACACCCAAGGGAGACAGGTATGACCCTCTAAAACAAAATATGTTCTTTAAAGATTCCATAGAAGTATTTTAGAATATTCCTAATCCTAAAATGTGAGATACCCCCCCCCATCCGACTGTTTACCCTAATATGGCACAAGTCCTTGCTTCACCCCCTACACCCAGAAACCATGCAGTCATACCAAGACAACCTGAGCAACCTCAAAACGTTGTTGTCCTTTGGTTTCAATTATTCTCTGACATTCTGGGGAATGATCAACTAATAGAAAATTTGTGGAATGCGCTATACCTAGTATTGGGAAATGAAGAACCCCTAGAAGCAAGGATAAGGTCCAATCTTCCTAAGAAAACTACTCAGAGAGTGCAGCGAAGAAAAGTACGAACCGACAAGGAATTCAGATTAATAACCTAGTTAGATGAATTTGAAATTAAGGACGTCATGTTGGACCTAGGGTCATATGTAAACATTCTACCTAAGAATACCTGGGAAGCCTTAGGAAAACTGAGGCTAACATATTCCCCAATTCAGTTAAGAATGGAAAACCAATACTGTATCTTCCCGATAGGAAGATTGTAGAACGTGGAAATAGATGTAGCAGAAGTAAAAACAGTGGCTGACTTTGAGGTCATTGAGATCATGGGAGATAAGGACCCCTATCCTGCACTACTTGGTATTGATTGGGCCTATGATAATTATGTAGTAATCGACTTAAAGAAAGACACCATGAACTTTGAAGCCGAGGGAATCAAGGTAGTTCAACCTTTGGATCCATATGTAGGACCCAGGTATACAGAACCAATAGACAATAATATGGAGGGAGAATACTTGTACTAGTTGTACACTGTAACAGATGGGACAAGAAATGATTATATAAACCCCACCATCGATGGGTCAGTAAGTTGGAGAAGTATACAGTCATCAAATGAAGATTCATAATTAGATTTTGAAAGTTGGCAACAAGGTTCGCTTGAAAGATTCTCAAGAAGATGCGCAACTGTCAGAGTGACCAGATGGGTTGGGACTGAAGTTAGAGAACACCCAGTATACGATGGCACTTCATATATCGACAGTTTCTTGCATAAGATGGAGGAAGATGTCAAAGAAGATCAAAGAGTCTCAGTACTAGATATAGCCTTCCATAACAACCCCTCCAGATGGTGGGATAATCATAAAGATGTACTCAGAATTTTGGATGAGGTGAAGCAAGATATCAAGTATAGGTTCCATAACAAGGAGCAGCTTGAACCAGAGATGTAGACGGATCTCCAAGTTGCGCAACTGTTCAACGGTGAATCAGATCCTAGAATACACATCAAACAGTGCATGACTCAGTTACAAGCTACAGAGATACCCTCTCACTTATGGATCCAGGTATATCCCCACTCTCTAAGTCCAAAACTAAAATCTTGGTTTATACATGAGGAAACCAGAAGAGAAACCAACCACTGGCAAACAATGGCAGCTCATTTTTGCAAGGACTTTGCATTCACAAGTAAGTACCCCGAGCTTGAAGTAGCCCTGCAAAATATTAAAGAATTTCTTTTTACAGATAATGATAGTCAGAAATCAAACTTAGTAATATGTGCCAAGCATAGCCAAGAACCTCAGACAAATCTCCACTTGCACTCAACTGAGACGCATATAGAATGCCATCAGATTAGCAAAGATTCATAAATCATAGACAACTTAGAGGAATTGAGAAACCTAGACATCAAAGAAACAGAGGGGAGCAGAGAAATCCAAAACACTATACCCAACTAAACCAATAGTTCCTACAATCACCCATTAGAATTACATAAAATCAACATAGGGACCGTAGAGCAACCCAATATAGTTATGGTGGGAGATTATTGGGATGAGCAAACCAGTCAGGAAAGATAGAGTTTACTGCAAGAATATAAGGATTTGTTCCCAAAGACTATTTCCGAGTTAAAGGGAATCAAAGGAGTCATGGGAGAGATGAAGATTGAGTTAAAACCAACATCCAAGCCTGTTAGACGTAGACCATACCGTCTTAATCCAAGAGTAAAAGAGAAAGTTAAGAAGGAGATAGATAAGATGTTAGAAGCATGTCTCATTTTTGCAGTAGAAGAAGTAGAGTGGGTCAGCTTGATAGTCATTCAAAGAAAGAAAGACACAGAGGATATTAGAGTTTGTGTAGACTACATAAGTCTCAACTCTCCCCGTGTACATGACCCCTTCCCAACACCCTTTACAGAAAAAGTGCTATAACAGGTTTTAGAAAAGGAATCATACTCATTCACAGATGGATTTTCAGGATACCATGAAGTGAGGATCGTGGAAGAAGACAAAAGAAAGACCACTTTCATAACAAAATGGGGGTATTTTGCATACAACATGATGTTATTTGGCTTAAAGAATGCTCCTGCATTTTTCTCCAGGATTGTGATAGCAACTTTTAGAGAATTCATTCACAAATTTATAGAATTCTATATGGATGATTGGACAATATATAGCCTACTCAAGGAACATATAGCCTGCTAAGGCTAATGTTTGACAAATGCAGAGAGCTGCAGATCTCATTGAATCTCAGAAAGTGTATTTTCTGTGTACCACATGGGAATTTGTTGGGCCATATAATATGCCGAGAAGGAGTATTGGTAGACCCATCCAAAGTTGTGGCCATTGTGAATATGCCACCACCCACGAGTACTAAGAAGTTGCACTCCACAATGGGACACATAGGTTACTATCGCAGGTTCATCCGAAGATATCCCAACATTACTGCACCTCTGGAAAACCTACTGAGAAAAGTTGAAAAGTTCCAATGGACTCCAGAATGTGATAAATCCTTTGACGCACTTAAGGAGAAACTCATCACAACATCGATTCTGATATTCCCAAACTGGGAGAATAAATTTCATGTCCATGTAGATGCTTCAGGAATTTCCTTAGGAGCCATCTTAACGCAACCTGCAGACGGAGCTATGGATCACCCTATCTATTTTGTGAGTTGGAAGTTGTCGCAAGCAGAACTCAACTGCACAATGACAGAAAGGGAGGGTTTGGCCATGATTTATGATTTGTAGAAATTTAGACATTATTTTTTAGGGTCTCATTTCAAATTCTTCACTAATCATTCTCCATTGAAATATCTAGTTAACAAACCTGTGTTGGAAGGGAGACAATGTAGATGGTTGTTTCTATTTCAAGAATTTTCCTTTGAAGTTATCATCAATCCGAGAAGAGGCAACGTAGGACCTAATCACCTATCCAGGATAGAGCCAGGGGAAAGTGGTGGAGCGATAGATGACCAGGTTCGAGATGTAGATTTGTTCAGGATTGAGGCCATACCAGAATACCTGGAGGACATAGCAATATTTCTCAGTACAGGGGCCTATCCTAAAACTTATTCCGCAACCCAAAAACACCATATGGTTGTTAGAGCAGCAGATTACCAGCTGATCACTGGACAGTTGTGTAAACTAGGACTAGACAACATTCTCAGACGGTGTGTCCTGGATCATGAAAGGCAGGATATACTTTGGGAATGCCATAGTGGAGTTGTAGGAGGCCATGTAGGAGAAAAGGCCACAACAAAGAAAGTTCTACAGGTAGGACTTTGGTGGGCAACACTCTTCAAGGATGAAAAAGTATATGCTAGATCGTGTGATGTTTGTCAATGAGTGGGCAAGTCATCACGTCGAGACAAACTACCACTACAACCAGTCAGAGCTCTGTAAGAATTTGAGAAATGGACAGTTGACTTCATTAGACCAATCAACCCCATAGCCAAACATTCAAAATCTAGGTACATCATTACCGTAATTGACTCTCTTACCTGTTGGGTAGAAGCAACAGCTATATAGGATTGCTGCCAGGTTCATTCTTGAGAACATCATCACTTGATCCGAATGTCCTAGGAGTCTAACCAACGATCATGGAGCTCATTTTATTAGTAGCACTATAGCAACACTTACAAAATAATTTCTGATTCAACATCACAAGAGCAGTCCATACCACCCACAAGGAAACAAAACAGTCGAATCCTTCAAAATGATCCTGGAAAGGGGACTAACAAAGATCTGTTGCGCAAACTGGGAGGACTGAGATGACCGAGTTCCAGCTGTACTATGGGCTTACAGGACAACCACAAAGAAACTCCACAGGTACACAATGTTCTAGTTAGTTTATGGTAGAGAGGCATTGGTGCCTGCAGAGTTCATCACTCCAAGTTTGTATATTACACAAGTCACACGCATGACAGAAGAGAAATCCATTGTGCAGAGACTTACATAAATACAAGAACTCAAGGAGACCATATTTCTAGTAGACTTTCATCAGTCGGTTGAAAGAGCAAGACAAAAATCTTGGCATGAAAGGCACATTAAGAACAAGGTATTCACATAGGGAGACAAGGTGATACTCTACAATAGCATGTACCAGAAGCATCTTGGAAAGTTGCATATGCATTGGTTGGGACCATTCATGATTGTGAAGATCTGACTATCAAGAGTAGTATGACTCACGCAACTGGATGGTCTACTATGACCAGGATGGGTGAATGGCGCTCGCCTGAAGCCCTACCTGTCTCACAACTGAGGAAGAGGGATTTTCACTCTAGTCCAAAAGAGCTTGTACAATAGTTAGATTTGAGTTTTTATAAAAATTTTGTAAGTTCAGTAATAAAGTCAATATGTGAGGTGTTTATCCATGACACATAGTTCATTTTTTGATTAAGTGTTGTTTGATACAGAAATAAGGACTCAACAGTGCAGGACCCAAATATTAAGAGAATCCATTAATGACAGTCATTTAGATGACAGGGACAACCTCTGTGGTCGGAGAAAGGATGAATCTGAATACAATCTGAATCCATATGCCACATGAACCTAGTCTAGTCACAACCTTTATTGCCATTGCAGTACATCGTCTGAAGTCCATTAATCCATAAAGTTGTGTTATGAAAATATGCCATTAAATTTCGCGCTCGGATACCCAATTGTCAAAAAAACAGTTATGAAATTAGCCACGTCCCTATTCCACTCACGAAAATAAGTAAATGCAAAAATCATCCAATAGGATTTACCCTATTAAATTGTCTCGTCAGACAACTCGGATCCCATTGCGTCCATACAGTCACAATGAACAATAGTTATTGCTAAAATTACCTATCCAGCCAAGTATAAGGCACTGAGAACTTGCCTGAGAATGCATCATTTCCAAAAGAGGCATAGCCATTTCCGAATTCAGTAGAGAGAACCAATTGGTACCATTATGAAATATTCCATCCTTAGTTGGCTGCAGAAGCTTGAATGCCGAAAGACACAGCTAGCCAAAATTCCATGGCGAAAGAAGCGGTACCAGACGAACCCTATGACCCCCGGGTTGAGGTTGTGGGCGATCTAAAGGGGAAAGTGGAGCATGTTAAGATCCTTGACCTCAATATCATAGATTCAGTCTTATTCCCACAGATGCACACATATGTATTTTTGGAGATGGCCCCGGATGGACTCGGAGGTATGCAATTTGTGCCAGAAGAAGACTTCATTAACTTATTCAATTCGACCATCATGAACCTGAGAGACCTACTAGTCTTTGGTACCATGCATGAGATTGCGCAGTGCACGAAAGTTCTGATAAGCAGGGTGCATGATAGTAGTCTATGGTTAGACAAGTGGTATCTAATCCATGCAAAATACATCCAACGAATTACTAGACTATCCTCCCAAGGAGAGGATATGTCGAAAAGATTCTAGGGTCTCGGTAAGCACGGGAAAAAGAAAGGCAAGCTCAGTCTGTATGAGAAATTTAACACAAAGAGAGGAGGATGCACAATAGTAATTGAACCAATACTACCCGAGACAGTCTAGACTAGCTATTACATCATTGCCAACAAGGTTATGAGATCATACTACAAGGGTGAATGCACTTTAGACACGTTATTAGTCGTTGAATTTTGCACCAAGGGAGCAGTGTTCAATTGGTGTAGTTACATGCTAGAAGAACTACTAGTGGCATGCGAGGAGGTACAGGAGAAGGGAGGGACCTTTACATATGGATACCCACTTATGTCATTGGAAATGTTCAAATGGAAGACACCTATGGGAAAAAAGATGGAAATACCAGATAAGGGCCACATGGAGAAAATGTTCGAGCCATGGTAGTCCAGATGAGAGTCGACGAATACAACCTTCAACACCACAACATTTTCTAAGTGGTACAATGGCTTGGTAGATGCAACATAGAATTTGTGCATCCTGTAGGAGCTTCTAAACTACAACACGAGAAATATCACCTTCAGCATGAACCGACACCATACATTTTTCTGGCCGAGACATGTCAGCAGGGAACATTTCCACACAAGGATGCTACTGTTCTATCTAGATGAGGAGGCCTTTGATAGGGAAGTCAAGTGATGGTCAGGAGTTAAACTCAACCCATGCAAGTCGGGGATGCATTAAACGTTTCCTGTGGAGATTATGAAGAAAAAGACAAGGAAGCAGGAGAAGGACCGAGCTTAGACCCAAAGTCGACGAAGCCAGATGCTCCAGTATACTCAAACTCCGATGAGGAAGAAGAGATACAACATTTAGAGTGGAGGAAAATACCAACCCTCCTTCAACTTCCAGCCAATGTCGTATTGTCAGGTGCAGATGTTAACCAGATATTGGTTTTTGTGTTCGGTACCAAAACGTTGGTGAAGAGGCCCAGAATCGGGGTCTCACCAAACAAACCTATGAACCCCCAAACCCTTGCCTCAACCACCCCCCAAACCTGCGCAACGGTCAAATCCACCATTGTCATTGATATTCAGGATGACCTAGACCCTGAAACACTCCCGTCCACATTTGTCACTGAGCAACCCCCATCACCTCCACCACCCCAACCACTAAACCCCGTCCCCACCAGTCCACCCCAAACCACCACCCCAGAGCCGATGTAGATCAATCAACCAGAAATAATGGAGCGAAGACTCCCAGATATAACCCAAGAGTCACCCAAACCAACATCATAACTTTCTGGTCCAGACCCCAATGCATCAGAGCTGAGCATGATACTGAATGATCAAAATCCAGACACCCAGGAACAACAGCCCGATTCTTCAACACAAGAAAATGACACCCGAACTAGAGTGGAGCCAAAAGCCGAAAGAAACCAACAAATCACCTCACTAGCCAAGGGTGAGGGTGCCTATGAAATCAAGGCGCATGAAGCAGAAGCACTAGAAGAGCCAGAGATACCAGATGCTTAGAACGAACCAGAATCAACAACCGGGTAGAATACGACATCTGCACGAGCACAAATGGAGCGGGTCCTCCAAAACCCTCAGTAATGCGCCGAACTAATGCAACTCTGGATAGCCAGAACAAAGGTTTTGACTCTTTTGCCAAAATGCTAAGGTTGAGAATCGCACCACCGCCACCAACGAAGGAGGAGTTAGAAACCCGCTCAGACCATTCAACAACCAGTGGACTCCCACTACAGGCACAAGCACCCAACGACACAACTCCTTCATCCATCAACCTAGTACAGTGGTTGACAATGCAATTATTTGTACTAATCCGAGCATCAATGGACCAATTAGAGCAAAGGCTCCAGGAGACCGAGAGATCCGCCAATATTGCAAGGAACGAAGAGTTCATCGTGCAAACATGTAGGATACAACAAGAGCATGACAAACTCCAAGTCCAACGCAAACTGGAAAAAGTGCAGGAAAGACTCACTGAAGCCTTGCCAGAGATTCAAAAGGTTGCGCCCAACCTACCTGAAGCTAACAAGGTCGGCGAGCTAGAGAAAATGATCGAGATGCTACAAGAATATTGGACACAACTCTCACTACTTGTGCTGGGAAGATGGAAGCAAAGTTACAACAATCCCAACAAGAGGCAGAGTAGCATCCCTAGAAGCTACAGGAGTAGATGCAGAAGATAATATTGCAAGGTAACAATTCCAAAGCAACACTGCACAAGAACACAATGGAATGAACCAAAATCTTTAGGGAGTTTAGCGACTAGATGGGCATCATCACTCGACGAAATGAAGTCTTGGAGGAGGTGCGCACAAAGATCTAGGTGCTAAATGAAGAAGTTGTGGCCACAATGGACCCCATAGAGAAACAACAAAAGTTTGACCAAATCCAACAGGATGACAATGAACTGAATACACTCTTTGAGGCATAGTCCATAGCCAAGAAGGAGTTGCCACTACTACATATGGGAAGATTATTCCACAATTTTTTTCCACGCTTCCACTAGTTTCATCTTTTTTTTTAAACAGGGTAGGATTTTCGTCATTATTGCCACGAAAGTTCGTCGCAATATCCACAAAAATCTTATTTTAATCTAGTCAAGATTTTCGTGGCAATAGCGACGAAAATTTTTCCTATCTCATTGGTCAGTGTTAATGGCTAGTTGACTATTTGATCTATATATACGTGACTTTAAGAGACTTTGTGACAGAATTTCTATAGTTGTGACACTTTTCTTTTCTTTTGTTTGAGCTGTTTATTTTTTTCGTCACCCACCAGTTGAAAAAATCCAATTCTCGATCTACATAGCTCAGATTTTAAACTTCCAAGGTTAGTATGTTATTTTTTATTGATGTACTCATTTAACTTGTAAATTTTTGTTCAAATGTCCAAATTTTATGTAGCTTGTTTTTTCCTTGATAATATATTATAATATGTGTAGTACCATATTTCATGTCTTTTGTTTTTGGATCTAGTTAGTATATTCTATGGAAAAGGGTATGTGGATGCCATAATATTTACGAGATCTTCCCATAATATTTTCAAATTTCATATAGAACTCGCATTATTTTCCAGAGACAAAGAGATATGATGCACGAGTGTGGAAGATAAAATAGTAAAACAAAGAAGAAAACTGCAATTTCAACTTGTAAAAAGAAAAATTCGAGGAACCCTCTAATTTCAATGAAAGAGGCATAATCTTACCAAATATTCAAGAAGAGACTATTCTAAAAGCTTCACCTCACCTAGAGAAATATTAATAACATTTCCCTCTTCCGCATAAATTATTTTCTATCCTCAACATATTGTAATCAATAATGGGTAGGTTGGCATTAGTGACAAGATAGCCTGTTGATCTTACATATAATTATTAATGTACATGAGATCATCCATTATTTAAGCATGAAAAACAAAACCCAATACTAAATATTGTGGTTGACGTGATCGGGTCTGTACATTTTGCAAAACAAAGTACGAGAATTTCCATTATTTAAGCATGCAAAACAAAACATTGTTAAATTTTTTGTAAATTTACAAAAGTCAAAATGATTTTGACTTGCAATCGATTGTTATATTCCCTGCTTTAGCAGGGACTAATAAGATACATAAACACTAACCCTAAACTTATGTTAGGTATATATGTCATTATTATATAAAGAAAA
>ML785495.1:104557-118409 GCA_009831015.1 Picea engelmannii | reverse complement strand
CAAAATGTCTTAGAAGAAATAATTGTGAGGATTGTAGGTCACTGTAAATAAACATATCATAATCGAAAGGAGTAGCTAAAATATAAAAAATTGACAACTTAATGTTTGGTATGGTGTAGGTAAGACAATTACTTGTCAGGACATGGATTTGTCACAATGAATGAAAATGGCAGGAAGCTTGCTTGGTTAAGAGCGACATTAGAGGCGAGGGGCGATGGAAAATGTTATTTCCCTTTCTATGATTGCAGAGGCTTGCAAAAAATAAGACTTTTAATAACAACAGCCCAAAGACATTGTAGGGAGAAGGGGCATGTCGAAGGGGGTTATGAATATCGTCCCTTGGTAAGAGGATTCAATATTTAATGTATTCTCTGTAATAATCAGTATGTCAGGAATTTTAGTAATATTTCTTATCAAAATTTTTATATTTTCTATACACACTAACTTTTCTACGTTGTTTTTAAATATATAGACGATGCCCCCAAAATGCCGACCTCCAGAGAGTTATTTTCCAAGTACTAGCAGAAATGCTACTTTACAGGGAGATGAACTTCGAGATCAGAATATTGAAGCTACTGATAAAGTTATTAATGATGATATGGATGGAGATAACATTAGTGATTCAAATCAAGAAGATGAGATACATAGATTGATTCAAGACACATTTGCTCCAATGGATGAGGAAAACCAGGATGATAGTCATGATGTTGATCCTCTACTCGAGAAGTCACGTCAACTTCTTTATGAAGGCTCAACAACAAGTCTTTTATCTGCTAAATTGTTGTTGGTAAACCTGAAGGTTTTGAATGGTTTATCAAACACTTTTCTCACACAAATACTAAGGTATTTAATTTGTTAATTATTTATGCCTGCATGTTCACAAATACTTAAAAGGTTCAATTTTTTTTTTCCTATATTGCTATTGTTTTCTAATTTGTAAATTAGTATATTGGATGATATATTGATGATTAATATTTTTTACATTGACTTATTGTTTAGAATTTTGTAGATTGTTAGGTGATGTTCTATTACCGACATCAATATTTTTCCATGCACATATCGAGAAATATCCATGATTATGAAAAAAATTAGAATGGACTATCAGCCTATTGATGCATGTCCTAATGATCATGTCATATATTATGGACAATATGCATTAGAAAATGAATGCCCACAATGTCAAATAAGTAGATATCAAACCAATAAAGAATCAAATAAGGTGGCTCGCAAAGTTCTTCGTTATATTCCGATAATTCCACATTTCCAGTAGTTGTTCAGGTGCCAAAGTATAGCACAGTTTATGGATTTCCATGCAAAGAATAGAAGTCGAGATGATGTTCTTTGAATGCCTTCAGATGGTTCTGCATTGAGCTACATTGAAGAAAAGTGGTCAATTTTTAAAGAAGAACCTCGTAATGTTAGACTTTCGTTGGCAGCTGATGGTGTCAATGCATTTGGAGAGCTTCGTTCTAAGTACTCAGTGTGGCCTGTTTTTGTTATAAACAATAACCTTCCTCCTTGGATGTCGATCAAGAGAGAGCACACAATGTTGGCAATGATTGTTCCAGGTATTTAATTATCTTTTATTTTCTTTAAAGTATGACAAAATATTTCATTTCTTTGTTTCGTGCATGGTAATTATTTCTTTTATATATCACATATCTAGATAAGTATAATTAATCATGCAGTATGTTGAACCAATTAGGTAGGTTCCAGGTTAAAGATATGAACGTATATATTGAGCCTCTCATCGATGAGTTGTTGAAGTTATGGGTTGGCGTCACTATGTATGACATCTCCATACCAATAGGGAAAAAACGATTTCAATTCCATGGAATACTATCATGGACAATTCATGATGATCTCGGGTTAACACATTTTTGTGGTATATTATTACTTTATTTTGTAATTTAGTATTATATATATTTATTGAAAAAATCGTGCATTATTTTAAATTGTAACTCTAATTTGACACTACATTTATTCATATATCTTGTAGGTCTTCAAACAAAGGGTAAATTTGCATTCTCAGTTTGTGGTCCGAGGATAAAATCACGTCTTTCAAGGATTTTAGAAAAGGAAGTGTTTGATGAGTATAGGCACTTTCTGCCTAATAACCATAGTTATCGAACTACAGACAAAGAAAAATTCAATGGTAAAGAAGAAAATGGAGAAAAACCACGAAGAATGACACCTTGCATATGGAAGTTGGAATATAGTAGAAATCGTCAAGGTACGCAAATTATTTATGTATGACCTATTATATAAATCTTTGGTTAATTTCATTAGTATCAATTTCATTTTGTCCCATTAATTACTGTTAATTTCAATTTGTTGATGTTTCATGAATGTCATTAAGGAACGAATGGGCTTCCACAAGGAATGAAAAGTTACCCGATGCAATTCTGTAGATTTCCATACTATGAGCACCTACAAATAGTTAATTTGTTTGATACAATGCATATCGGGAAGAACATAACAGAATTGTTATGGCAAATATTAGATGGAAGGATTGACATAATTTTTATGGTGAGTATCTACGTCCAACATTTTTCAATTCACAAGAAAACTACCCCATACACCAAGTTGAGGAGATTGAATTATGTGGACCAATACACACAAGGTCGATGTGGATGGAGGAGAGGCACTTGAAGTCACTGAAGTCATTTGTTAGACAAAGAGCATGTCTGGAGGGTTCTATGGTTGAGGGATATATGGTATATAAATGCATGGTGTATATTAGTCAATATCTACCTAAATTAGTAGAAAATATGAATGTGCCTCGCATTTGGCATCTTGACTCCATCAACAAATTTGAAGGGGAGGTCCTATTGGGGAAAGGTAAAATGAGGACCGTGAAAGATAATTAATAGATCTTGACGTAGATTTAATATATTACATATTTATTAAATTATTCCTTTATTAACAATAACTAATTAATGATATTAAATTGTTATGCTATCATATAGCTGCTCGAGAGTGGGATGCTTTACATTTATACATTGAAAACAACCTTGATTGGATGGAGCATTAGATAGAATATAATGAAGAATACTTCGGTAGATTATCATGGGAAGGGGTGAGTAAGATGATTAAAAAAATGCATCGTCATTGAGATCAATTTCCTGATCTTACATCAAGGGAAGTTGATTTAGCCTTTGGTTTAAAAGATAAACATGCAAGTTAAAAATTTTACCCACATTTTCCTAGTTTTTTCCCAATTTTTCAATGTATTTGGTTTGTTTAATTATTGAAATATATATTTAGTAAGTCCTATATGAGGATTATTAATTGGCAATTTATTTTTTACTTGTTTTCCATGTTGCAGTTGAAACATCACAAGGCTATGTGGTGTAATGGTCGTAAATTTTGTATCAAAATGTTGGATGATAAGATGAAAACCTCGGATTGTGGGATAACTGCAGTGTTTAAGGTCACCAACATTTCCTCTAGAAGTGACAGAAATCCGGAAGAAACTGAGAATAGCTACTTTGGCCATTTGGAGGATATAATTGAGTGTGATTTTAATTCCTTTAAATTTTTTTTGTTTGAGGTTAAATGGTATAGGTTATAGATGCATGAACATGATCCTGAAAAAAATATTATCGATCATGATAATGGATTTACCATGGTTAATACAAGGGAATTTGAACCGGGTACAAAGCCTTATGTTCTTCCAAGTCAATGTGAGCAAGTATTTTACTCAGAGGTATCTGGTAAAGTAGGTTGGTCATATGTTGTTAGATATGATCCAAGAGGAAGACCAGTAAAGTACAATCATGTAGCCGAGGATGAAGATAATAATGAGGAAGAAGATCATGATTATGAAAATCAGGAGTAGATGGCTCATGTAGTCAATGTGTCAGGCGAAGAAGTTGAAGAAGTTGATCATCCAAATGTAGGAGACGATGATATCATTGACAATATCGATAACTATAGTAGTGAAAATGACGTTGATGATGATGTTGATAGGAATGATCCTTTCACCAATATCGATTCTGAACTAGATCCTGATACAGATGTTGAGCTGGATGAAGAAGAAGATGACTAATATTGAATTATTGAAAAGAAGAGGTATGTGTTTATATCTTTTATATGATCTTTATATGTTTTTATTTGTATAATATAGTATATGATACATGTTCTTTAGAATTTCAAATTAGGTAATATGGAGAAATTGAGAGTGATGTGAGGGGGGGGGGGCATAATTAGAGCTTCAACCTTCACATGGTTTCCCCTGTTTAGTAGAGAATGAAGTTTTCTTGAAACCAAGAGGAGCTCTATGCGACTGCACCTAATCATACCAACGATGTAGGTATTTCCATCATTATCATTCTCAAAATTATCATTCTTCAATTATATTATACAAATTTTACAAGGAAATTGTACTAGGACTAGACACGAGAAATAGTGACCTGTGAAGGAGGCCAACGTTGAAATTTTTTCAAACTGTTTTTGACTGCATTGAAATTTAACATGGATAGACTATTCACATGCCTTAATGATATGAGAGGGTTTTTGGACTCAAATTTGACTCACACACCCACTTTCTTCCATCACCAATTCATCATGTAAAGCATAAACCCTAATTGAGTGGAGTCATCGATTTGTTCCCAGTGAATGGATGTGTTGTTGTTGACATGGAATGGGACAACACATGTACCTTCTTAATTTTATTCCTTCACTTGATGTGGGTCTGGTCATTCCCAACCTTGAATTGAAAGTTTCCCCTAGTCTTAGTCATCACCCTTCATGAGAGTTGTCACCCAACGATCATTAGATCACAAGGTTGGAGGCATATGGAAATTGGGATCATAAGGCTTTATAACCCTACAGTAACAAGAGACATTAATTGAACTTTGACTAGATTGAAAGGTGCGTGCAATTGAAAATACTAACAACCCAAAACTAGAAGGGATCAATACAAAGACTATCAATGAGAGGTGATTTGGACATGGTGTGTAGGAATAGGCCCAACACCTTCAAAATTATCACTCTCCAAATATCTTATACAAATTTTAGTAAGTCCTATGTACTAGGACTAGACACAGGCAATAGTGACCTATGAATGGGACCAACATTGAAATTTTTTCAAATTGTTTCTGAATGCATTGAAATTTGACATGGATAGACTATTTTCATGCCTTAAAGATATGGGAGGGTTTCTGGACTCAAATTTGACTCACACACCCACTTTCTTCCATCATCAATTCATCATGTAAACCATAAACCCTAATTTAGTGGAGTCATCGATTTGTCAGGTTTTAGTGTTCCCAGTGAATGGATGCATTGTTGTTGACATGGAATGGGACAACACATGTACCTTCTTACTTTTCTTCCTTCACTTGATGTGGGCCTGGTCATTCCCAACCTTGAATTGAAATTTTCCCCTAGTCTTAGTCATCACCCTTCATGACAGTTGTCACCGAACAATCATTAGATCACAAGGTCATTATTCATCTCCAAGTATATTCCTTAGAATCATCTTCTAGGTCACTTAACCTGCTTCTAGGTCACTAAACCCATTTCTAGGTCACTTAACCTATTTGTAGGTCACTTAACCCATTTCTAGGTCACTTAACCTATTTTCCTCATTTTTAGGGTTAACCACTTTCCATAATTATAAATTTCTCCATTAATTTATCATTTAAATATTCTTCCTTGACTTTGTCACTTTTCTTTACCATTTAAATAATAATTTCTTCTTTTCAAGCTTCTTTGACTTCTTTGACCTTTTGGGGCTTCAAGCCTACATATGTGGGTCCTCCAACTTCGTAATACCATAACTCTCAAACCATGAGGAGTTATGTTTGACATGTTGATTACTCCATTGTCTTCCTTTCCCCCAAAAAAATTCTAATGAATAACTTTCCCATGCATCTTATGGCCATATACATGAGTTAAATTCGCATTTTGAAATAGGCCACTTACATCATAGAACAATGGCCAGTCATGATAAAGGCTCCAATCAATAGGTCATTTTTGTCATGCTTTCCCTGGGTACATGTAACATTGTTAAGGATATTTGGTCACGATGAGACACATGAATTGCAATTACAAGGATGATTCTAGGCCCAACTTCAAATATTGAGCACAACAAGAATGATTCTTGGGGCCTAAGCCATGAATTGACAATGAAGAACTAATGATTTAGTCCCTAATACAAGATTCATGTTCCCTAATTGTGGATATACATGGCCTATTTTTGGAGTTAAAAGGATTGATTGTATTCTTAGGGCCTAAAAAGGATCCATATTTCCTAATTAAGTACATTTGTGGCCTAATTATGGATCTACAACACATGATTAGGTGTTTTGGATTATAGTTTCGTAGGGGGTTCATGTATTCATGGTTTATTAATGAAACATGTTGATCATTTCAAGGGTTGGGCATGCCAAGGTTCATAGGGATTAGGGGGTACACAATGTCCAGGACCATAATAATTAGTGGTCATAGCATATTGGTGGATTAGTGGTTAGTGGCAATAGTGCCTTAGGGGTTAACATGATTTTTTGGGTCATAATGTGTGAGGGAGTGATTGGGTTAGGGGAGACCATTTAATTCAAGGTTCATGGATATTAGGGGGTATATTATGTCCAAGGGGGTTTTGGCACAGGGACAAACCCAGGGTTCAATGCTACAACAACGCACCAACAAAACCCTAACTTCCAGCCCTTTCGGCAACACCTGCGAAGTAGATGAAGTCTCACTCGAGGTAGAGGCAGGGGTGGTTGCAGGACTCAGATGTCTGCAACCTTAGCTATGACACAGATCTGTGATTCTAACACTTAATAGAGCACTTAGAAATTAATCAATATGCAGTTCTTAATAACAACGTAGACGTACCCTAATTACAGAGTATTGCAGTATGCAACCAGATCCATCATCTAATAACACTTAACATAACAGGAACACATTAGATATAGTATATTCAAGCACTAAGCACATCCATATAGGTCATATATAGCATTCATTCGCATGATTAGACACAAAGCAACATCAGGTCTATCTAACATTCATCACATAGAAACACATCGATACATGGCACAAAGCAGAGAAACACAACATGTACGTGGTTCACCCCCACCATGGGGATACATCCACTAACTCTTATTCTTTATTAATGTCTTCAATCAGTTACAACACACAATCACCAAAAATCCTTCTGCACACAAGACAGAAGATCCACGCAACCCGCTAGATCCTTCTTCCTTGCATTGTAGCACAAAGCCTTCTATAATCTATATAATAACTTGCACTTAGCTCTGTAACCCTTCTAAAGTCATGCACAGAGCACTACTAGAACTTATCTTACATCACATAGATATTCTATCGTCCCCCTACTTACTTCTCCTAGACATCTATTTATACATACAAAAGTGGGCCTAAGCGTGGGTGAACCCACAGGCCGACATCCCTTTCCCATTACATTGTCCCAAAACCTAAAAAGGGGCCCGAAAGTGGGTCGAGCTCCCATGATATTTGCTTGGTCTAGTGCTCCATCTTCGACAGGCTGTCAAAGTCCCAAAAATGGTCAAATATGACCAAGTGTTCCTCAAAACTTGGTCAAGGGCCAACAGGCCCCCAACACTCACCTGTGACTCATCCCGAGTCACTCTGGTCTGAGCAATTCCACTTTGAACGCCTCAAGCTTGGATCGAGTTGCTTCAATATGTTGCAGTGCTACTGCTTGTTTCTCGGTGAACTCTTGAATAAGTGCATCATTGACTGGTCCTTCAAGGCATTGTTCTGCTATACTCACAACCCGTTCAAGTTTTACTCCTTGGCTTTCAAGTTCAGTGAATAATTGACATGCCTTTTCTTGCACTAGTTGAAGTTGTTGAGAGACTTCCATTACTTTACTCTAGAGTGTGTGTACTTTCTGCTGGGTCATGCATTGCTTTGGAAACCTCTTCATTCTATCAACTGGTGACAAGGCCTTTAGCTCCACTTGTAACGTGTCTGCCTGTTGCTGTGCATGTTGGAGCTGCGACTCTAACACCTGCAATTCTAGATTTTCCATGAGGCTTTCATATGTCTCGGTTCTTTTGGAGCTCAACTACTTGTATTCCAAGGCAAAGGATTTTATTCGGTCGACTGCACTTCGAGAAGTGGCCTCTCTTAGATCTCTTATTTCTTGAGGTGTATCAGGCATAGTGCAAAGTTCCAGGTCTGTGATGCACTGCTGAAGTTCTTGGATCACTCCTTCTAGTTGTGCCACCTGTTGTGGAACTCATTCTTCTATTTTGACTTCAAGGATTGTCACAGAGTGAAGTTCTCTGCGAACCCATTCCTATACTTCGAGTTTCTTTGTGAGCAATTGTTCCCTGTCTTGCTGTAGCGCTACTTTCTCTTCCTCCCACTTTGCTTGAAGAGATAGTTTTTCTTGTTCTGAATTACTGTGTTGTTCTAGCATATCTTTCTGTGACTATGCCAAATCTTGGGTAGCTTGCGCTGTCTCTTCCTGAGCTCGTCGAAGGTGAGCTTCAACTTTATTGGTGATATGGTGCAGTTGGGCTGGCTCATCTCCTGGTTCTTCTGTTCCACTTGTTGAGAGTGTAATAGAAACTGTGTGGCTAGATTATAGTTCCTGCTGCACTTCTCGAAGTTCACCGTTGATTCAGTTGAATACCTCCTCCTGCTTCACTTCTTGATTTTCCACGAACTCTAATGAAACATCATTCAATGCATCCACTAAGAAGTTGAAGACATTTGAGGTGAGGGTAGTCTTAAACGTAGCCCAGGTGGCTCTAGTGTTCTTTCAGGATGAAGGCTTTGGCGGGGTAACCTTCCTATTCTTAGTTATATCCTCTTCGTCTCTAGGTGGAGTAACTTCACCTTTGTTTTTCTTGACTTCCATGCCACCTAGTTCTCCACCATCATCTCCCTGCTAAGGTGAGGTCAAAGATGTCTCCACCGATGTGCTATGGACATCATGCACTTCGTCATTTTTCTTCGTTTTACTTGGTCTAGGTGTGTCTGGAATAATTTCAAGGCTATCCACATAGGACATCTCTACAAGTTCTGTTGGAACAAGGAGGTCTACCGACCATTCCTTGGTGATCTCCTCCAAGTCATCTTTTGTCAATTTGTAATATGACTGGAGTTTTTGTTTATGCTCATCAATGCACGTTGTAATGTAGGTGAAGTGGCGGTCCACATTGAACTTCATCAAGGGCCTAAACCTGTAAAGTGTGTTCAGGATGATGCATGGTGTAGACTGGATTGTGATCTTCAATTGGTTTTAGTAGGTTTGGAATACAGCATTGCACTGCCATTGTTTTCTCATGTCATTGGAATACCACAACGTACAAAACTTCGCAGCTAGTGGTTTGAAGGATTCTATATCCTAGAAAGTGGCGACTTCTAGTACCTCCCAGGAAACGAAAGCGATAAGTATGAGAATCTAACTAAAGTGGAAGTCATACCCTTGGTCTTGCGCTTCTCTGCAATCAATCTCTAGTTGGTTGACAAGTTACTGCACCCAGTTCATTTGTATTCCCTCTGTGCACTTCCCTACGAGTTCGACCATGAATCCAGTCACTTGAGTTGGTCTATTATTATGAACTAACTTTCCCATAATCAGCTGATAGGAAAGGCGTACTACACCACTTTGGATATAGGCTACCTTGGAGCCTCGCATGCCCTTCTCAACATCGCCATAGGTTTCCTTAATTCTCTGCACTAATGCTCGGTTGGAGGTCTTGCCAGGGTAGAACTCCCGTGGGTCATTTCCTTGCATGCTAATCCCTATGATCTGATTGATCAAGGTTGGATCCACAATGATGCATTGGTTTAGACATAGGTATCCTCCATGATAGCAATATAGAAGCAACTTTATGCACACATTCACCTCCCGGTGTCTGCCAAAGTGCGGGATCTTCATAACATTCAACAATGTAGACTGCGTGAGGTTATGGGTCTAAGACTGTAGGATGATCTTCGAGTTCTTTCCCTTCGTCTTCGTTAGATACTTGTGTGGGGCAAGCATACTGTAGACTTTCCTGTCGCTAAGGTTGAAGTCACTAAAATTCAACGCTGCGAGCTTGTCTTGATCGGTTTGAATTGTGCACACCCCTTTCAGAAGGTATGCATTGATCAAAGTATACTCAAAGTCTCTGGGTACGCTGTCGTGGTTAATCCCACCACTCAAAGGTGGTATGTAAGTCAGCAGAATGCGTGGAATAAGCTTGACGTTCACAATGTCATCTCTGTGCTTTGTTCTTGTCTTTGTTGTGGTTTGGGAAGGTCCTGCTCTGTGAGAAGTTGAGGGAGAATCTTGG
Source organism: Picea engelmannii (assembly GCA_009831015.1). Taxonomy (NCBI): domain Eukaryota; kingdom Viridiplantae; phylum Streptophyta; class Pinopsida; order Pinales; family Pinaceae; genus Picea; species Picea engelmannii. Next base: position 108,126 of record ML785495.1, on the reverse strand, counting down.
ACTCCTCCTGTTGATGATGCTTTCACACCTGTAGACATCCTTCTTTTTGACATGACTCTCTCAGTCATTAAGTCAACCAGAAATTCTTCAACTGCTTTCTCTACTGCGCTGAGCTCGTTTGACATACAAGCTCGAGGTCGATTAGATCAGGTGTGAACTGGATTCAGAAACTGCAGTGGAGGGTATGGGAACAAGGCGATGATCACAGTGAAAAATAATCTCAGGATGCGGGCTCAAATTCTTAGTTAGCAAAAGTTATTCTCGATGCGTGGCATAGAAGACTAAGTAAGAAAGTTAACAACTGTCTTCTTGCAATGGGTATGAGGCTCCATTAACTCATGTTCTATCCATTTATGGTGCGGTCTGATGGTCTAGTGGTGAACCATCAATTATTTTCAACCTGTTATAAATGGCAGTTGAACAGTTATATCAGCTTCCAATGGCTATATTGCTTCGCCTCGGCGAAGTGGCCTATGTCATTGGTCTGATATCTCGGCAAAGTTCAATTTTTGCAAGTTTCCCATTCTGCAAAGTTCCCTCTGAAGTATTCTATAGTCTGTTGATATTATCTCTCCTTTTACTTAGTTTCCTATCCTTTTTTGAGTGAGTTTCGTCTCGGGGATTGTCTTCCAATTTTGATTCTTATTTTCCTTGAACATAGGTACTTTGCGCCGCTGAGATTATTCTTTTTTTTGGGACATGTGCTTCAGTATTCTGTGAGCCTTATGACATTCTTTCAGCTTCAACATATGGGCCTCTAACGATAAGTGGCTTTGATCTGTTCTCTTGTTCTTTAATTAACTGTGCAATCCTTCTAGTCATGAAATATGTTAACTCTTGTCTTTGTTGTTCTAAAACTTTTTCTTCTTCTTCCTTATTGGCTTGATCTCTCTTAATCCAAGGTTTTCCAAGTAACATAGTAAATGGGGCATTGTCCTCAATAAACTTGATAATCTTGAAATCTTCTTCTCTCGAAGTTCCATTAGCATTCATAGATATCTGAGTGAGCTTTCTAGATAGGGTCACTATCTTTCCTCTAAAGAGTCCTATTCCTCTTAGTGAAGGGATCATAGCAGGTCTTCATATAGCTTCCCAAGTTCTTTCTAGCATGATGTTCACTGGTGTTTCTTCATCAAGAACACAGTCAATGTAGAAATCTCCTATTATTACTTCAATGCATTCTTTTTATTTAAATATCTCTGATAACCTAAAATGTCGGTGGTCATTCAAGGTCTCTTTCATCTGTAGTAATACTTTCTCGAATTCTTTCTGAGATTCGGCTATTTCTAAATATTTCTTATGGATTTTTGCATTCAGATTCATTCTTTCAATCTTATCAATCATTCTAGGGAAATCCAACACTTCATGGTCCAAAGATTTGCAATAGAGACAACTAGGTCTTCCACCCGGACATTCCTTAGCTAGATGGCCTGGTTTTATGCCACTGTAACATAGGGTTAATCCTCTCTTTCTTGTAAATGATCCCCAACCTCTTTTGTACTGCGCACTAGGATCATGGTAGCTAGCCTACCAAAAAATTCTTTCTAGGATCCTACATCCATTGGTTAGTCCAAACATTCTTTCTATGCATAGGTATAACATATTTATCATTATTCTTACCAGATCTATTGATATCAAACGTTCTTTCATCTAACAATGCCCTAGTTTTCAAGGTAGGATAGATTCTATCAAGCATACCTAGATCCATATTTTAGAAACAAAAATTTTCACTTATCTTACTTTTACAGAGCATAAAGATTCTAGATCTAAAAACTTTTAGCTTTTCTTACCTCTATCAGAGAACAGAGCTTACATATCTTACCTCTTTATGTAGATATGACCTCTTTTCTTCAGAAACTTCCACTTTAACCTTTCTTAGAGCACAAAGTGTTCAGATTTGATTTCCTTTCTTCATATCTATCCTTCCTTCTTTAGCACAGAGCTTCCAAAGTTTCAGGATGAATCTTTGTACAAAGATTCTTCTTTCTCAGTTCCCAGCAACAGAACCATTTGTTGGCATAGGGGTAGACCTAGGATTCAATGCTACAACAACGCACCAACAAAACCCTAACTACCAACCCTTTCGACAACACCTGCGAAGTAGATGAAGTCTCACCCGAGGTAGAGGCAGGGGTGGTTGCAGGACTCAGATGTCTACAACCTTATATGGGACACATATATGTGATTCTAACACTTAACAAAGCACTTAACAATTAATCAATATGCAGTTCTTAGTGACAATGCAGACGTACCCTAATTACAGAGTATCGCAGTATGCAACCAAATCCATCATCTAATAACACTTAACGTAATAGGAACACATTAGATCTAGCATATTCAAGCACTAAGCACATCCATATAGGTAAGATCTAGCATTCATTCACATGATTAGGCACAAATAAACATCAGGTCTATCTAACATTCATCACATAGAAACACATCGATACATCACACAAAGCAGAGCAACACAACATGTACGTGGTTCACCCCCACCCTGGGGATACATCCACCAACTCTTCTTCTTTATTAATGTAGTCAATCGGTTACAACACACAATCACCAAAAACCCTTCCACGCATAGGAAAGAAGATCCGCGCAACCCGCTAGATCCTTCTTCCTTGCGTTGTAGCAGAAAGCCTTCTATACTATTTATAATAACTTGCACTTAGCTATGTAACTCTTCTACAGTCATGCACAGAGCACTACTAACACTTAGCTTACATCACATAGATAGGCTACCATCCCCCTACTTACTTCGCCTAGACATCTATTTATACATACAAAAGTGAGCCTAAGTGTGGGTGAACCCACGGGCTGACATCCATTTCCCATTAGATTGTCCCAAAACAAAAAAAGGGGCCCAAAAGTGGGCCGAGCTCCCATGATATCTGCTTCATCTGGTGCTCCATCTTCGACAGGTTGTCAAAGTCCCAAAAATGGTCGAATATGACCAAGTGATCCTCAAAACTTGGTCAAGGGCCAACAGGGGGGTTATAGTGATCGATATTTTATACCATGACATGATAGTTTAATGTCAAATATGTTGTTGACCATATATGACATATTAATTAACCTCATAGGTTTCTAAATGCATTATTTTTTTAAATAAATAAAAATGGTAAATTAAGAGATCAAGCGTTATAGGGGTTAAGAGTCATAATGTATTAGTAGGGTCAATCTATTATGATGTTACTATGTTTAGATCCATAATGTATTCATTTTTTAGTGTGTTTGAGGTCACACTATTCTCACTAGGGTTGATTGTTTCAAGAGTCATAGGGATCAAAGGGTATACCATGCTCAAGTTGATATTGATTGGGGGTTATCATATAATAGGAATTCATTGTGTTCAAAGTCATAATTATTAGGAGGTGATTTCATCAAGGATCAAATGGATCAATGATCAAATTGTATTAGGGGGTTAGCGTGTTCAAAGTAATAATGTATTAAGGGTTCAATGTATGAGAGGGTTAGTTTGTTTGAGATAATCATGTCTTAAGGGGTTAATGCATTTATAGGGGACTAGTGTGTTTGGGATTATAGTTTCTTAGGGGGTTCATGTCTTCATG
>ML785495.1:92109-104058 GCA_009831015.1 Picea engelmannii | reverse complement strand
TATAGTGATCGATATTTTATACCATGACATGATACTTTAATGCCAAAGATATTGTTGACCATAAATGATATATTAATTAACCTCATACTTTTCTAAATGCATCATAATAATAATTTGAAATAAATAAAAAGGGTGAATTAAGATATCAAGGGTTATAGGGGTTAAGAGTCATAGTGTATTAGAAGGGTCAATACATTATGATGTTACTATATTCAAAACCATAATGTACTCATCTTTTAGTGTGTTTGAGGTCACACTATGTTCACTGGGGGCGATTGTTTCAGGAGTCATAGGGATCAGAGGGTATACCATGTTCAAGTTGATAGTGATTGGGGGTTATAGAGTAGTTCCTAGAATCCCTTATTCCCCTCATCACCAAGGATGTATCAATGACTATACCTAGAAATGAGGATAAAGCCATCCAAAAGGAAGAATTGTACAATATTATGTATTCCCAATTGGGGTATCTCTATATTATCCTTCCTAATGCCCCTTGCTCTCAGCAAGGTGACAAGGATGTATCCATGACGATATCTCGAGAGCTATGAGTTAGGGATTATATATTATAATATATATATATAAATATATATATAATATATATAAATAATAATAATAATAAATGAAAAAAAAAACATACAAAAAACCAAATACAAATCACACACCACTACACTCGCGTGCAGATTTGGAGATACTCACACTCACCACTAAATAGGAGCACAAAGATTGGAGAGGAGAGGAGCACGCATGCAAAGTGTAAGGGAGAGGAGGACGGGAGAAGGAGGTAGAGAAGCATGGGAGGAGGCTATGGCACACGTATTTGCACGCAGAGTGGAAGGGAGAGGAGGAAAGGAGAAGGAGGAGAAGGAGGGAGAGGCGCACAGGAGGAGGGCATATGGGAGGAGGCTAGGGCACACAAATTTTCACCAGAGGAGTGCACACGAGCATGGGAGGAGGTCACATGGATTTGCACAGGAGGAGGGCACACGATTTTGCAGCGAAGGAGGGGACACGGTTTTTCACCAGAGGAGGGTACACGGTTTTGCACCAGAGGAGGGCACACGGTTTTGCACCAGAGGAGGGCACACAGCCGAAGGAAATGGTTTGACTTCTTTCTCCTATCTCTTGAGTGTGCATGCTAATTGTTTGATGAAATTCTTGATAGAAATGCTTGATAGAATGCTTGATGAAATGCTTGATAGAATTCTTGATGAAATGCCAATTCATCCTTTTAAAATGAACATAGATGGTTTAAAAATAACTGAAATAACTGAAATAAGCTTAACATATATACCAAAGGAAACCGAGATAAAACGAAGAGAGTGGATGAAGGAGAAAAAGGACAAAACAATGAAGGCCTCTTGGACTTGTCCTCGTATAAAGAAGCAACTAATAAACAAGACAATGAATGTACAACTCTGATAAACATAACATATGAGAATACCATATGGAAGAACCCAAACATTCTTATGGAGAAGAGAAAGAGAGAAGGGGTACAATATCATCCATTAAGGGGGTACAATATCATCCATTAAGGTGTACATTATTTTCTACCTTTATCTCTCCCAGACGACTTCTAATTATTGATAACCCCCTATAATGCTCTTCTTAGGTGCATTTTTCTTTGCAAAATCCACCTAATTGTGATAGGATTTTCACATTACAACTTACATATCCCAATTACAAAATATTGTTTCAGTAATGATCCCTCAATAGAATTCAATACCCTTAATGTCATTAAAAGTTTCATGTAAGAAAGTTTCAATGAGCAAAAAATATTACTATGTTTGACATGCCAATTTCTTCATTTCCTTTGTCTCCATAGAACAATAATAGAAAATAACTTTTCTCATGTGTCCAAGGCACCCATTTAGGGAGATGTTGTTTGCATGGTATTAAACTAACTTTCCATGCCAAAGGATTCAATAAGCAACTCATTTTATCCATGGTCACATTGGGTGCATGGTTCTTTGGAGAGACCACTTAGTTAATATGAAACACATGCTATAGTTTATGGACCCTGACTCTAGGGAGTCATTTGGTTGGTAGGATCTTGGTAGCTTTCAAGACTCTTATCTCTACAGGGATCATAAAAAAGTTCTTCAATAAGGGGGGGAATCTTTTTTCCCTTGTTTGGAATGTGATATACTATGTTGGATATCTCCATGGAAAATGACCACAAATTTTCTCACATATCTTATTTCCATAATTACCCCAAAAACCCATTTTACAAGTTCCCATTTCCATCGAAAAAAACTAACCCACCATGCCTTTGACCAACTTTAGCTAGCATGTGATTTTCACCATGCTCACCTGAAACATGTGGTTCCTTGCAAAGACCACATAATCACTATGATATACACACATTAAAACTTATGGATCTCAATTGTGCCATAGTGTTTGGTCAATATGTCCTTCATAGTTTTCAAGGACTTTGTCCCTAAAAGGATCCTAAAATTGAACTTCAAAAGGGAAAAAACATATCTTCATTTGTCGTAGTGCTTGCTTCATTTATTTGTGTCCATGGAACAACACTGACAACAAAATTATCATGCCATGCATGGTAGTTGTTTGTCTTGGAAGAGGCCAATTACTTGGTGAAACGTTGACTTGACATGACAAAGGCTCTAATTACTAGGTCATTTTTTCCATGTTATGCTCAAGGACATGGTTCTAAGTGGAGGCCATTTATTGTTGGATATCTCCATGGAAAATGACCACAACCTTTCTCGCATATCATATTTCCATAATTACTCCAAAAACCCATTTTACAAGTTCCCATTTCCATCGAAAAAAACTAACCCACCATGCCTTTGACCAACTTTAGCTAGCAGGTGATTTTCACCATGCTCACYYRAARCATGTGGTTCCTTSMAAAVACCACAYAATCAMTATGATATRYACACATTAAAMCTTATGRATCTCAATTGTKCCATAGTKTTTGATYAATAWGYCCTTCRTAGTTTTCAARGACTTTGTCYYTGAAAGGATCCTAAAATTGAACTTCAAAAGGGAAAAAACATATCTTCATTTGACGTAGTGCTTGCTTCATTTATTTGTGTCCATGGAACAACACTGACAACAAAATTATCATGCCATGCATGGTAGTTGTTTTTCTTGGAAGATGCCAATTACTTGGTGAAACGTTGACTTGTCATGACAAAGGCTCTAATTACTAGGTAATTTTTTCCATGCTATGCTCAAGGACATGGTTCTAAGTGGAGGCCATTTATTGTTGTGAGCTACACATGCAATGACTTATGGATCCCAATTTTAACATACCATTTGATTGGTATGCCCTCAAGAGATTCATGATTCTATCCCTATAAATCCCCTATAAGTGACCTTCAACAGATGAAAAAATGAGTGCCATTGTTGGACATGTTGTCTACTCCATGGTCTTCCTTTCCCCAATTAAGGACATTTGTGGCCTAATTATGGATCTAGGACACATGATTAGGTATATATAGAGCCTAATTAGGGAATTAAAGGGCCTTGGTTTCTTTCCTCCTAGTTTTCTTTGGGATTCTTTATTATTCTAATTCATCCTCCTCTTATTGTTGGTATGCCTTTTTCCAATTCAACATTACATAGGGTTGAGAGAAAACGTTATTTGGGAGTGAAACATTCTAACAAGCTTCTTCACAAGTTTAAGGGTTTCACACCTGCAAGTGCCATTGTTCATGCTTTCAATACTTTAAATTACCCCTTGAAGCATGTGAGCATATTTTCCATGTAGTTGCCACATGGAAACTCTACCCACAGGCATGTTGGCAGAGTTTTTGCATCTACAAATCTTTCCATAGGACTTTGGGGAGAGTTTCTACATGGAAACTTTGTGCACATTCCTATGGGTAGAGTTGTAGCTAATAACATCTTAGGATGATGGCTCCAACGAGATAGAGACTCAAGGAAAAATTTCCTTGCCCTGTCAAAAGGGTCTCATATGGTCATGACTATACAATGTGGTGGGTATATTTCTTATAAGAAGTTCATGGTTTTTTAAAAAGGGAAACACACAATAATATAAATCCACCCTAATTATTTCTTGAGGGAGAAACAAGGGAACTATGATACCACAATAGGGGAAGAGGAAAGGGGATTTTTGGTTGATTTAGCCTTATCATTGTCCTTGGGGTACTATATTTTCTTGCCTATGTATCCTTACAACGTTCCCATCAATATTTGACTTTTGGGTTGGTCTAAGTAAAATTCTCATATGTGTCATATCCTGAGGAAGAGAGAGGGGTCTCATGCAAGAAAATGTTTTTCATTTTCTTTCCCATGTAGGATGGTTGGAGACAAACCATGCTTAGAATTTCCACAATAGTTGAGACAATCCTTTAGACATACAACCCAATTATTGTTCCTCATTGATTGTTCAAATTTCACCACTAAAGTGTACGGAGGTATACATACCCTACTCCCATTTGAATTTGAATTTGTGACCTCTTAGGAAGAAACACATGTTCTTAACCGTGCTCTTCCATAGAAGGCGCTTTCCAAATATGTGAAATTCCAGGATCATGGATTTTCAAACTATCGATCCCCACTCGAACTCTTTAATAATTCTCAAATCCAGTTCTCTATTGAGCGTCAGGGGATATGCAACTATATACAACTTTCTGCAACTTATATGAAAATATATGCAACTTTATGCAACTAATAATATGCAACTATATGCAACTTTATGCAACAATGAAACTTATGCAACTTATGCAACTATATTGCAACTATATGCAACTATATTGCAACAATTTCGTATGCAACCATATGCAAATATGAAACTATATGCAACTATGCAACTATATGCAACTATGCAACATGCAACTTATGAAACTTAAGAAACTTTATGGAACTTATGCAACTTTACACAACTTTATGCAACATGCAACTTTATGCAACAATGCAACTTATGCAACTTTACACAACTTTACACAACATGCAACTTTATGCAATAATGCAACTTACGCAACTTTACGCAACTTTATGCAACTTTATGCAACTTTATGAAACATGCAACAATGCAACAATGCAACTTATGCAACTTTACACAACTTTATGAAGCATGCAACTTTATGCAACAATGCAACTTATGCAACTATGCAACTATATGAAACTTATGCAACTATGCAACTATATGCGACTTATGCAACTATATGCAACTGTATGCAACTATATGAAACTTATGAATGTGTAACCTATATCCTCCTAATGAAACTTATGAATGAAACTATATCCTCCTAATGGCTATAAGTTCCTTCTTAGAGGCCTTGAGAGCCAACTATGATGCATAAAACCTGTGAATGGTGCCCATATCCCACCCACAGGCCAAAGACCCCTTAGAGATGGTCTATGTGGTGCTTCAAGGATTTGTTCATTGTTGGAGTTACTTCACGCACACCTAGGATTTATTTTTCCTAAGATTTTTAATTGTTTATTAGTCATTATCTAGTCTCCTATATTTTAGGAGAGAATATTCCACTTGGAGAATATTCTCTTTCAGTTCACACTTCAGTTTGACTAGTTGAGTTGAGTTTAGATGTTGCATTGGGATCATCACCATGAAACATTGGGATCATCACCATGCTAATTCAAAATTGCCTTGGTATCATCACCAGAGTGGTGGATAGCCTTGATTCCCTCAGTTAACTCCTCAATACTCTCTATTCAGTTAGTTAACTAAAGACTAGTTGACTAGTTAACTCAACTAGGTGGCAGTTCACTCCCGTAACTACCCGAGAGACTAGAATAGGTGGTAGTTCACTCCCGTAACTACTCGTGTGTGTCCATATCACTCTATACCACCACTATGGAGACTTGGTTCACCTCAATTCGAACTCATTGAGTTATACAGAGTATATCATGTGTAAATTATTCATTATTCACAACGGTTAATGATAATTCTTCCATTCTTTCTCCCCTTATTCTTCCTTCTCCAATTCTCTCTGCAAATGTGTGTATTATTGTTTATATAGATATATTATGTGAAATTTCAACACATTTACATGGTATCAGAGCTGACGAAATGCTAAGAAAAAACTACACCAAAATGTTTTGCAGGTACAAAAGATTGAAGACAACGGAAAAATGGAATTCCAAAAAGAATTCATTCTTACACCTTACAACTATTTTGCATGGAAGGAGAAAATATACATACATCTCCAATAAAGAGGGTTGTATAGTTTAACCATGAATACATATACAGAGCCGACATCATCCATAGAAAAATCCAAGTACTTAAATCACATGGATGAGGCACTCAGAATAATTTGCAGTCTCATTTCTCCTGATCTCCTTTTTGACATATCTTCGTGTAAGACTCCCAATGAAGCCTGGAAAATATTGGAAGGGATATTTTGAAAACATGATGAGATGAGGGGACACATGCTGGAGGTGGAGCTTCTCACATTGGATCCAAAAATCTTCGACAATATCCAAGATTTTTTACAAAATTCAAGGATTTATTGTCACAACTCAAAGCTTGCGGGGTTGATAAATCAATGGAGGACAAACAAATGGTTCTCACCATTCTCTCCAAGCTTGGTTATAAATTATTTGTATTCATATCCACATTCCATACTATCGGATTCACCTTTGGAGCCACCTGGAAGATGCCTTCTCTTGAGGACTTTATCGAATCCTTGACACAAGAGGAAACCAAGTTCATCAACATGGGCACAATCAAAGGCCCAAGGGCGCATGCACTCATTGTGCATGATGGCAGCCAAAAATATCAGAAATATAAAGATAAAGATAAAGAGGACATCTCATGAACATCCGAAAAAGGAAGGGTACAAAAAATCCTTCACCGATGCCTCTAGATCCAAAGGAGAAAAGGGAAGAAAAGGGGAGAAATGCACGTAATGTCACAAAGGATTCCATTCAAAATCCACATGTATGAAAAAAAAAAAAGATCTGATGTCTCAAATACTTCAGCAAAACAACCTTGGAGATCACATCCCCGAGGGTGCAAAGAAGAAGAAGCCAGAAGATCTGAATTCCAAGAAAGACAATTCTAGCCATGCCTTGATTTCCATCAACTCCTCTCCCGATGATTGGATCGTAGACTCAGGAGCATCACATCACATGGATGCCTCAGAAGAAGTCTATTCTTCATTGGATTCATGCAAATTTCCTCCTATTCTTAAGGGGGGCAACTCTTCTGTCGAAATCACCGGCAAAGGAAGGATTGAACTCACCAATGAAAGTTTCGAGAATGTGTTGCATGTTCCCAAGATTTCTGTCAACCTTCTCTCTATGTATCAGATGATGAATTACAACACCGGAAATAAATTCATATTCACACCAAACACCGTGGACATCTACGACATGAAGATCAACTCCAGGGTTGCTACCGGTGAGGTAAATCATCAGTCTAGATTGTATACATTTTCTGAATTCATTGAACCTGATTTTGCTTTACTTCTTACTCATGCTGATGAAAGTAGTAGGATATGGCATGAAAGTTTTGGAAATTTGAATTTCAGATACATGTAATAGCTTAGAAAGAATATATTGGTTGATGGTCTACCAGACATCCATTTCTCCAAGGGAGTGTGTGAGGGATGTGTTCTTAGAAAACACCTTCAAGAGAAATTTGACAAAGGAAAGTCTCAACGAGCTTCTGCACCTTTGGATCTGATCCAAAGTGACCTCATGGGTCCTTTTCCATATCCATTGATCAACAAAGAGAGGTTTTTTCTCATTTTTGTTGACGATTTCTCACGTTTTACTTGGATCTACCTTCTCAGGAAAAAAATAGAAGTCTTTCAACACCTCAAAGATTTCAAAGCTTTTGTTGAGACATAGTCTGGAAAGAATATCAAATTCCTACGAACCGATAATGGGGGAGAGTATGTAAATCATGAGATCCATAATATTTGCCATGAGTTAGGGATTCAGTTGCAGTATACGGTTCCCTACACTCCGCAGCAAAACAGAGTTGCTGAGTGGAAAAATAGATCTCTAAAGGAGATGGCATCTTGCATGTTGCATGAAAAGTCACTACCACAGAGACTATGGGTCGAAGAACTTAAATGTACAACATACATCCAAAACAAATATCCCCATAGATCTGTCAAGGATAAGACCCCCTATGAGGCTTGGAGCGACCTCAAACTGGAAGTGACCCACTTTTTCATTTTTGGTTCTCATTCATGGGCCCGGATTCGCTCTGAAAAGAGGAAGGCACTTGATCCACAGAGTACTGAGTGCATTTTTGTTGGATACCTTGATGGTGTGAAGGGATATCGACTTATTGATCTTTCCTTGGACTGACTCATCATTGAGCATAGTGTCTAATTAGAGGAAAGTGTCTCGTATGTACCTCAACAGCTACATGTAGACACCTTCACTCTTCCACCTATCCAAGATGATGAGAATGCACATGACGAATCTTATTCATATGAGAGATATGATTCAAAGGACTCAGAGGATTCAAATTCAGATTTAGATTCAGTACAGTCAGATGCAAAGTCAGAGCATCCATATGCAGTTGCAGCGCCAAAGCAGAGGCCCAAGTGGGCATAGACTACTCTTCAATATGCAGGGGATCTTGTAGATGATCCAGCCGATACTAGGAGGAATCGATCTGATTTCAAGGAGCCTCATGTTGCACTCATTACCACTGAACCATTTCCTTCAAGGCATCTTTTCTTGGTTTATTCTTTAGATCCATAGTCTTATGGCGAGGCTGCTGGAAATTCCTTTTGGGAATCCTCCATGCACGAGGAGTACAACTCCCTCCTCGAGAACCAGACTTGGGATCTGGTTCCCCTTCCTTCTAGGAGGAAACTTGTCAGATGCAGATGGGTCTACATGAGCAAGAGCACATCGAATGGATAGATCAGCAAATACAAAGCTAGGTTTGTCGAAAAAGGCTTTCAGCAGGTTCATGGTATTGACTATGATGAGACCTTCACTCCAGTAGTGAGGATGGATTCCATACGATTGACACTTGCCATTGCGGAAACCAAGGGATGGGAAGTGCATTAGATGGACGTGAAGAATGCATTTATTCATGGTGATATCTCTGAGGAGATCTACTTGGAGCAACCCCAGGGATTTATGCAGGACTCATCTTTGGTCTGTCGACTGAAGAAGTCACTTTATGGCCTCAAACAAGCTCTGAGGGCATGATATGCCAAGATGGATTCCTACCTGTTGTCATAGAACTTTGTACACTGTAAATCAGACCCGAATGTATACATGCTCAGGACGACTGATTCACTTCTACTTTTAGTTATGTATGTCGATGATTTGTTGATCACCGGTTGCTTGACTTCAACGATTGTTGCAGTCAAGAGGATTCTACATGACAGGTTTTTGATGATGAACATGGGTCCACTACACTTCTTCCTTGGACTTGAGATTAGTCAGGATGCATCAAGCATCAAATTTTCTCAAGCCAAGTATGCACATGATCTCCTTGAGAGATTTCACATGACAGACTGCAAGTCTTCTCCGACTCCTTTCCTATCAGGAGTCAAACTTGAGGATGGAAAAGAGACTCCACTGGTTGACAACACATTGTACAGACAACTAGTGGGGAGCTTGTTGTATCTCACACACTCCAGACTAGACCTCTCATATACAGTTGGCACAGTTTCCAGGTTCATGCAGGAGCCGTATGAGCTACATTGGAAAGCTGCAAAGCATATCCTTCAATACGTACAGGGCACCATCACCTTTGGGATTCATTATGCAATAGACTCTACATTAGATCTCATTGGGTTTACTAATTCCAACTGGGCTGGCGATAACATTGATCACAATTCCACATCTCGTTACTCACTCAGTCTTGGTTCTGGGCCTATATGTTGGTTGAGAAAGAAGAAAGCTGCCATTTCTCTATATTCAGCTAAGGCAGAGTACAGAGGGGTAGTTAACATAACCATTCAGGCTATGTGGCTACAACATTTTCTCACTAAGTTGGGCATTCAGTTTCATCGGTAGATCGTCATCTGGTGTGAAAACTAGAGCAATCTGAATTTCTGTAGAGATCCAGTTCAGAGGCAGTGGACAAAGCACATCGAGATCCACGTGAACTACATCTAGGTCTTAGTACATGAGGGGATCATCGACTTACAGTTCTGTCCTTCAGTAGAACAGACGATAAACATTTTCACCAAGACCTTCACTGAGCATAAATTCCATTCTCTACGAGGTCATCTTGGAGTGAAGGACATAGTTGCCTAGCAATTGTAGTTCTTATTTTTACATACATTGTACCTTGAGGGGGGGTTTTCCCATGAGTTTTTCCCTCTTTCCTCACTTTATTTTCAGTGTATCTTTTGTACTTGGGTACCTAACATGGCCTCATTTCCCGGACCCAATCTTTATTTTCACCATAGTGATGTTCAGGGGGGGTGTTGGAGTTACTTCACACACACCTAGCATTTATTTTTCCTAAGGTTTTTATTTGTTTATTAGTCATAATTAGTCATTATCCAGTCTCCTATATTTTAGGAGAGAATATTCCACTTGGAGAATATTCTCTTTCAGTTCACACTTCAATTTGACTAGTTGAGTTGAGTTTAGATGTTGCATTGGGATCATCACCATGCTAATTCGACCTTTCCTTGGTATCATCACCAGAGTGGTGCATTATCCTTGATTCCCTCAGTCAACTCCTCACTACTCTCTGTTCAGTCAGTTAACTAGAGACTAGTTGACTAGTTAACTCAACTAGGTGACAGTTCACTCTCGTAACTGCCTAAGAGACTAGAATAGGTGGAAATTCACTCCTATAACTACTGGTCTGTGTCCAAATCACTCTATACCACCACTATGGAAACTTGGTTCACCTCAAGTCGAAATCATTGAGTTATATAGAGTATATCATGTGTAAATTATTCATTATTCACAACGGTTAATGAGAATTCTTCCATTCTTTCTCTCCTTCTTCTTCCTTCTCCATTTCTCTCTACAAATGTGTGTATTATTTTTTAGATATATCTATTATGTGTAGGTTCAACACATTTAAATTCATAACCATTGAGATCAAGAATATTTGTATAGGGCCTAGGTCACTTGTTTTCCTACCTCATCCATGGTATATCTCTTGATACAAAATCTTATTTTCCATAATATATTAATGGTGCACACATTCCCAATAGAAGGACTTGGTCTTTTCCATTAGGCAAGAGAAACATTTTTTTAGAGCATAAGGCCCTTGTTTTCCTCCCCCAAATATGGTATGCACCTTGGACTTCATTTGTGGTGCCAAAAAACCTCCTAATGGCTCCGATATCTCCCCAAGAGGCCAAGAATCCCTAAAAAAGGAACTGTGTGGTTGTTCAAGGCCTAGCTCATTGACTTTGATCTCAATAATATTTATTTTATGCAAAATTTCCTTGTTTTCCTCCCCTAGCCATGGCATAATCCCACAATAATTTCTTATTATGAAAAATGTACTATTGGCATGAAATATCCCACACGGAGGTGAAATATCCCCTACAAGTGTCTTGTGTGGTTGTACAAAGACTACATCACAAAGATCAATGAGAAGATTGAAATTGGGCCTAAGTATCTTATGTTCTTTCCCTAACCATGGGTAAGATCCAAAGTGCCATACGTGATGTCCAAAACTTGTGAATAGTGATTGTATCCCACCTAAAGTCCATAGATCACTTAAAGAGGATCTGTGTGGTGGTTTGAGGCCTTGTTCATGGCCATTAAGGATGAGAAGATTTTTTTAGGGCCTAAGGCCATTATTTCCCTCCCTTGGCCATGGTAGAGGTCCTAATAGCCATTATTATTATTTAAAGCATACCAATGTTGCCCATATTCCTAATTGGAGGCCTTAATCTTGGTCATTAAGAACATAAGGTTCATTTAAATCCTAATTCCCTTTTCTCCTTCCCTTGATGATGGTACAAGCCTAAACTCCCATATGTGATGTGAAAAAATACTAATGGTGTCCAAATCCCACCTCGAGGCCAAATATCC
>ML785495.1:60593-92059 GCA_009831015.1 Picea engelmannii | reverse complement strand
ATGGTTAGTTCATAGACCTTGAAGTGAAGAAGCTTCATTTTGGACCTAAGGTACCTATTTCCTCTCCTAGCCATGGTACACACCTTGAGACCTATTCTTATTATGAAAATGTACCAATGGTTCCAAAGATACCCTACATAGATATTGTGTGGTTGTTTGAGGACTGCATCACAAATATCAGCCCTGATAAGATTCAAATAGGGCCTAAGAACCTTATGTTCTTTGCTATACATTATGCCCAAAACTTGTGAATGGTGACCATATCCCACCCAAATTCCATATATCCCTTAGAGAGGATATGTATGGTGGTTTGAGGCCTTGTTCATGGCCATTAAGATAAAGAAGATTTATTTAGGGCCTAAGGCCCTTTATTTCCTCCCTTGGCCATGGTATAGGTCTTGAAACCCATTCTTTTTATTCAAAACATACTAATGGTGCACATATTCCCAAATAGAGGCATTTTTCATGGCCATTAAGCATTAAAAATCTTCATTTAGGGAAGAAGGCCCTGATTTTCTTACCTTGGTGATGATATAAACCGATATGAAACTTATGCAACTATATGCAACTAAATGAAATTTCAACTTTATGCAACTAAATGCAACTGTGTTGGTACCAAAAACGTATATTGGCACGATAACTTATCTTCTTGTTTTAACGAGTGTAGGTACCACCAAATAGGTATCTGTCGGATATATCTTCCTCGAGTGATGATCAATATATAGTAATAGATGTTGAAAGTGAGACGTGTTGTACTAGATCTACCGATTCTAGATCAACTAGGTTGGAAAAGGTAAGGGAAAGATTTCGTACCCACATGCAATTTTTTATTGCCAACGGAGGGTCATGTAATTATGATGCTGAGAGAATAGGTGACATTGAGTTTCCCTTGAGGTATAAAAATCTAGTGTAACAATGGGTACCTAAAGAGCTACCTGAAGTGGACACATGTTTCTTCATCGGTGGGAGGATGTATCCCATTGCACCTTCGTCCTTACATGGATTGGGGTTATTTTCCATGGATGGCATAAAGGTCAGCTATGGCACTATAACTGAATTGATGGAGTATGTCATACCATTATACAAATACAATCACTGGTTTATGTTGGTATGATATATGCAAAGTAGTCAAAGATATGGAGTTGTCGCAAATTATATACAACTACTAGATAACAATCAAAATAAAGGGGAAACTATGTATATTGATGGAAGGCCAAAAGCTACTGGAAACATTATGGGCTTTATAAATAGTACACGACCACTGGAAACAACTAAGAAACCGAATTGCATATTTGAGGAATGCGAAGGAAATCATATATTTGTATGTGCAACAAAAACAATAGTTACAGGTGAAGAGTTGTTGATCGATTACAAATTAAATCGAATAGATGGAATGGGTGCGACTATGGGGGAAAATATATTACATACCATTCAACTCAACCTTTGATCAATCATTGTTACAATTTATCACTTCAATATTTCAAATTTCTACTGCATAATTCTTTTACAATTACTTTCATAAATCTTGTTGATTAATTTATTGTCTCAACATCTATCCAGGGTGACCGTGGAAAGGCACCCACTTCGCTCAGTAGGTGAATGTTAAATATAGTAAACAATTATGACTACAACAACTAAATTTCAGAAATTTCATTATTTTTTTTCTATTATTACTGCAATATTTAATTTTCTTAATGTTACATGTGAATTTCATAACTTTTATTGATTGATTTATTGTGTCAACATCTGTCCAGGGTGACCGTGGTAGAAAATCACCCGCTACATCTCTCCAGGGTGACCATGGAAAGGCACCCACTATGCCTCAACAGGTAAATTTTAAATACGGTAACAACAACTAAATTTATGAAATTTCATTATTTTTTATCTGATATTACTCCAATATTTCATTTTTAAAATGTTACAGGTGAATTTCATAACTTTTGTTGATTGATTTATTGTGTCAACTTCTGTTCAGGGTGATCGTGTCCGAGTTTCACCCACTACATCTATCCACGGTGACCGTGGAAAGGTACCCACAGTGCCTCACTAGGTAAATGTTAAATACAGTAACAAATTATGACTACAACAACTAAATTTCTGAAATTTTGTTATTGTTTTTCTGATATTACTGCAATATTTCAATTTTTTAATGTTACAGGTGAATTTCATAACTTTTGTTGATTGATTTATTGTGTCAACATCTGTCCAGGATGACTGTGTCTGAAAATCACCCTTTACATATGTCCAGGGTGACCGTGAAAAGGCACCCGCAGTGCCTCACTAGGTAAATGTTAAATACAATAACAACTTATGACTACAACAACTAAATTTCTCAATTGTTAAAGTTCATCTCAGTAATTTTATTCATCAATGTATTGTGGCATGGTCAACGTGGGAAGGCTCCCATAAAGGATATTGATGAGGATGAAATATTTTATTCGACTGACCCAATGACAGTTGTAGCAAAGGCATTGAAGAAAGCTCACATAGAATATCTAGGTTTGATTAGCAAAAGACCCCTGACACAGGAGGACAGGGCAAGAATTGTAGAGCTACAAAATACAATAACTAATTTTGGGGTAAGTGGCATCTTCACATATTTTTATTAGCTATGACAATTTCATATCCATTTTTTAGTTTTATATTTTGTATATGATCTGATAAAGAAACGTTTTCAGTTTGTAGGAGTTTTTAAACCCCATGCGTGGGGATCCTGTCGATCCTGCAACTACTATAGGTAGAAATGATGGTACAATGCAAAAAAAAGGTTGACATATCAAAGTACAAGTGATGTTTTTTTATCCTCCCGAGGTTCCCCTCGAATCCATTGACGAGCGAAATGATTTTGACCAGCATGATATGCTGGAGCATGATGAGTCGGAGCCTGGGACTCCACATGATGACTCCAGAGAGGAACATAGTGTAGATGGACATGATACTATTCTGCATGGAGCAGAACGAGTTAAAAGCATCAGATCACTAGATGTCACCTTTCTGGTGGATGACGCATGTGTTCCGATCAAGATTCAGAAGATTGCAGGTAATTGTCCCATTATTTGATTCATTTTTTTCATGAAATTGAAATTGACATTTGTTGAGATTATTATAAATTAATGGATACCACGTTTCTGTAGGAAACAATGTTTTCTATACAAACTTACATGACAAATAATTAGAGTTTTTTGGCCCCACCATTCGCACACGGTGGAATGGCCAAGATAGAAAAAAGAAAGATGATTTAATAGATCACATGGTAAACTTGTTTGATAACACTTTAAAAAAGAAAGTGGTTACAAAGTTAGCCGACGAGAGTTTAAAATACACCAGGGCCCAGTACAGGGATAAATTGCAAATAGAACTCAAGCACGAGTGGCCTCCCATGGTTCCCGAGATAGAGTGGAAGGCGCTAATAGAGGATGCAAAGGAGAACTTGTTTAAAAAACAAGAACTACAACCACGAGATGGTCAAGAAAGGTACAACACATGTCATATTATCATTGAAATATGAGCATTTATGTTTTTCTTTCCTGTTTTAAGTAACAATTCTAGTATCTAAGTTTTTTCAAAAATTCCATATGTAGGCTACCAGACACCTCCAAAGAAACAAAGGGAAGAGTGGAAAAGCACGACCAACATAAACTAGGCCAGGGTGGCTACGAAAAACTAAAAGCCCGAATAGTAATATTTATATGATTAATTGTGGCTAATGTTTATTTAACAGTAGCGAACAAATATGTGTTTTTGTTATTGGTATTATTAATGGTGTTATGCATTGCAGTTAAATATGTTCGACACTGATACCACTGAGGAGGACCTAAAGCTTGGTTACAATCATGGTTTAAAAAGTGTGATTGAATATAGAAAAAGCATAGGCCAGACTCCTATCTCCCTAGCCATGCAGGTAAATCAAATGAATAAGGAAACTGTAGAAGCATGCTTGTAAAATCTATTCATATTTTATTATATCACCCTTAACTAATTATTTATGTTTGTTTTCAAGCAACAGTGCTATTGTAGTAGTGAATCAAGCGGTATTCAACAAACACCATGTCATACAAGGGTCCACATGTCCATTGATAGTGTAGAGAAGAGTACCCATTCCGATATGTATGCTTCATAATTAGAAATATTTACTGTGATTGTAGATATTTATTTCTTGATTTATACTTATGTATTATATTCTCAAAATTGAAGAGCATGTAGCTCAGTAGGGTGAAATGCGAGAGAAACCAAGTGGACAGGAAATTAACGAACCAATTGTCCTAGCTACAAAGATAGGTAAAGAGCAATAGTGTAATGTTAATCAAAACAATGCATTAGTTATTTCAATTATATTTCAACATATCGATATGATCATTTCGTTGTTCTAGTTCATGACCCTGAATAGATGCTAGCCAACCCTTCTCAGCGACGTACTAGAAGTATGGTACATGAGCACACACAAACAATAGAAGGACATGGCACACAAAATACAATGTCCTTGGATGATGATGATCATGTCCCAATTGTCAGTTTTATGAATGTAAAAAAACATAAATCAAAGAAAAACTAGATGTATAAATTCATGACTTGTATTTGGATCTCTATCGATGTTTATATGTTCATATGTTTTGATGACTATCCTAGTTATGCATGAATGTCTATATGTTTTCTATATAAATAAAATCATTTGTTAGGTATGGGGAATTGAGAGGGATGTGAGGGGGAGGGGGGGAGGGGCCATATGAGCTTCCACCTTCACATGGTTGGCCCTGTTCAACATAGAATAACCTATTCTCAAAACAAAGAGAATCTCATTAAGGTATGCAACAACTTAATTTTTTTCTAGAGCATTTTACATAACTAAATCCATGCTTATTTGCTTATTAATTATTTACTCATATAAAAAATTTGTCTTTTATGATTCATGTAGGTCTTGGTGATGGAAATGCATCTCGTGGACAAATCTTATCAAGTTGTATGGGCTAATGGATCTGGCGAAAGGACAATGAAAAGGTAAGGGTTTTGATGTGTTTTTAAAAGTAGGCTACAAAAATGAGGTAGCCCCTTGTTCTTCTATGCCTTCTATTTTCCTTATCTTTCTATTAGTTGTCAAAATCAACATTTTCTAAAATTAAAAAGGTCCCATGTCTTAACACACTTTTATCAAGTTGAATGAAGCCTTGTTCCTATTGGGAGTCTTTTTGGGCTAGCTTAGACATCCCATTATCAACTCTAGCCACTTCTTGCCTGGTAGCACCAAATATTACCTAGTTCTCCCCTTGTCTTCTTCCTCTCCTAGTGTTTCATGCTCTCCTACATACTCTTCCTCTTTTCCTAGTCCTTCAAATTCTTAGGGAAAGTATTGCTTCTCCTCCTTATCTTTTCTTCCTTACACCCCTTTTTCTCCATTTTCATTTGGTCATAATATCGATGGGTCCCTTGTGGGTCATTATCTCAAGAAAGACCCTACTTGAGATAACCTCTACCTAGTTAGGATCAACTATCACTTCTTTGGTCAGTTTTCAAAGATGTCCCCCTTAATGGTCACATTCCATATCTTTCAACTATGGATCCCCTCCTAATGGTGACATCATATCTTCCTTTGATCCTCTCTCCTCCACTGGTACCATTGGTATTTTTCACCTCTATGCTTGCATTGAACTTAGGTTGATGCATGTCACCTCCTACACTTTCATAAAATGCCCCATTGATGTATGCCACCTCTCATTCTTGCACTAAATCTAGGCTACCATGTGTTTTTTTTGTGATTTTGATGACTCTATATTACTATTTTATGATGCCTATTATGCTCACACTCTCCAGATTATCATATGTCACATGGGATTCATGCTATGTCCTTGACTAATGTATGGCACCTTAATGACTACAGAAATCCTAGAACAATTAATGTCATTTGTTATGCTCACCTTAACTCCAAGTTGCCATATGTTACATTTATTCTTTTGATAACCCTATATTAGAGTGTGTTTCCTCTCTCGCTCATGTTCACTCTTAGTTGGTTTATGTCAACTCACGCCTTTTTCCAATGTCATGCCAGTGTCATCAACTTGTTTCTCTTGTCTTTGTTAGAACTACCCTAACACCACAACCTCCCATATTTACCTTTTCATCTATCCTCCAATATTTCCATAAGAGATCATGTTGCTAATCCTACCTCACTTGTGGTAAGATGCTAACCTCTATGATGTAGGTATCTAGATAAACATGTTATTGCATTGCTCATTGCTCATTCTTGGAAATGAAAGTATGTATTAGTCTACCCCCTCTATATTGAACATATTCATGATGTACCCAAAATTTTTGACCTCATTATTATTGTCCTTTTTGTATGCTCCAACAATTGTGCAAGTGACATCCACAAGTCTCTTCCTATTATATTAGTAATATTCCTCTTATTATTATCAAGGAATGAGTTGATAACTAGCCCTTATATACACTATGCCTAAATTATCGAGGCATCAAATAACATTATGTTTTTACAAGAATATATGAGTCAATGTCATAACGACCCTTTAGGTTCGTAAGAGTTTCCAATTCTTCAAGGTGTTAAGACCCATTATTTCCCAAATCATTCAGAACATAGAATAAAATTGACCAATAGCTTATACATAGGTGATGAAAGAGATTTTACAACCTTTTCATAAATCACAACCTTTTTACTGATGGTGTGTTCATGGGTTCAAAACCTTACTTTACAAACCTAACAACATTTCTACCTTTCAACATTCTCATGAACCCTTGGGTTTACCATTACTCCTTGTGGGTCATAAATTTCCACTCACCAAATTCATACAAATTTAAATTTGTGTCACTTGCACAAGCCTATATGACATCACAAATATATGAATTCAACTAGGAGTAGACCTTTTCCCTTTCAAGTTGATGATCCCCATCAACTTTGGGACTCAATGTCTCTTCATTAAATTCTCCTTCTAATGAGGATGGCATAGACAACTTCAAATGATCCACATATACATTGGAATATTTTCCCATATATGGTGACCAATCCAAGCAAATAAATTTTATTGATTCTTATCCAAAATCCTAAAGTATCATTTTAAACTTTTCTTTGGTGGGTGAAACCACACTTGATCAAACTTATGAGGTATGTGTTGTTAAATGCTTATCATGCCTCTTTTCGTAACTTGATTGAGACATTAATTGTTCAATTAAAAATGAATATATAAATGACAAACAATCTTCCCAAATATTGGGATGTTATAGCCTCACAACAAATGAACCAATGTTTGATTTATATCCTTGGGATACCCATGCAATTGTAAATAAAGGATACACTTCTCTTCAACTTATATCCATTATCATCTAGAGTGTGGATTAAAAGTTTCTTGAGAATCTATTATATCTGCTACACATGAATTACCTTGGTTCAATTAAATTATCTAGGATCAACCAATTTACAATGAATTTTATATTTCTTAGGTCAATACAAAATTCACTTCCTCTAACTAAAAATTCCATACACAACAATAATTGTTTTCCAAGATCATATTTATTCATGTTGGATTGCAATTAATTGTGTTGAAGAGTTACAAATATAATCTCCAAATGTTTCAAATGATCTTCCCAAATCTTGCTAAAAGTCAAAATATCATCCAAGGAGGCTACAATAAAGGTGTTCGAGAAATGGTCTTAAGATATCATCCACCAATCTTAGAAGTGTTGTCATAGTATTGTGTAATATAAATTGCATAATGACTCACTCATGCAATCCATGTTTTTTCTTAAAGTAATATTCCAAATTATTCTTTGTGTATATTGTCATATTGGTATCCTTACTTCTAATCCAACTTCATGATAAAACATGCTTCCGATATTTGGTTGATTAGTGCCTTGATTATTTGTAGGGGATATATATATATATATATATATATATATACTACAATCTTGTTCAATCTAAAAGATCTACACATTTTCTCTAACATCCATCTTTCAATAGAAATGTCGGCTACACCTGTGGACCTGCACACCTACTACACTTGTGGACCTACACACCTACTACACTTGTCATCAATGAATTACTTCCTATCCTGTTGAATGCCAAGGTCACCATCCCACTTAGGACAAATTGCTATCCTAAGTTGTTTTTAAAAAGAACTTCTTGCATCTTGTTGAGAAAGTAGAGACATTGTAATATGGCATTTCCATATTACAATGTAATATGGAATTACCATATTACAATGTAATATGGTAATCCCATATTACATTGTAATATGGTATACCATATTACAATGTAGTATGGAATTACCATATTACATTGTAATATGGTATACCATATTACAATGTAATATGGTAATACCATATCTCGTGTTATTTTTTTTTTTTAAACTTAAATTCATCGTCGCAATATCGAAGATAGTTCGTTCAAAGCCAATTTTTATTTTGAACAACCGTGGCAATAGAGACGAAAGTTCGTTGCAATTTGCCACGGTTTTTCGTCGCACATACAACATCTATGTCGCAAGTTTGGTTTTGACATAAATTTTTGTCTCCATCTTCCACGATTTTGCGTCACACATACATCATCTGCGTCATAATTTTTTGTATTGACATAAATTTTGTCGCAATTGCAATGAATTTTCATCGTAATTGCCATGGTTGTGCGTCGTAATTGTGAGGAAGTTTCGTCGTAATTTCGACGATTCATAGGGTTAACCCATTTTGATGGTGATGACACGTGGAGAGATAATTTCGTCAATGTTTCCACGAACACCTAGATCGTGGATACAACGATGAAATTAAAGCGACGAAAAAATGTCTCGGCTTTCTTGGAAATTGTGATGGATAAGTGTGGCAATATCAATGATAAACCATCGCAAATTTTGTCATATGTACTAGTGTGCATGACTTTCAACCTATAATTCATACATCCTACATACAAATGCATCAAGTTGATGTTGTTATCACTCCAGGAAACTCTCCTAGGCTGTAAGTCAGAGATGCCTGGTAACTTAATCTTTTTGAAGCTATTTTCTCAATAAATGATGTGGTTTTTGGATCAAGATGAATATCTAGGGGCTGGACTGTGTCTTTAAGACTATCTAGAGATATCAAATATCACAAGGCCTTCTAGGAATGCAATCAGACAAGGTTTGATTAAATAGAAGAGAAGATAGCTATTGAACCAGATTATACTCATATAAAACAAGCACAATGGGTTTAAGAACTAAGGAAATAACTTATGATTCTTAACTTAATCAATCAGTTAGTGAGATGACAGTCACATGTAGATTGAATAAGCGCCAATAAAGTAATCATTCACTCATAAGATATCAGAGAACAGAAAAGAAAAAGTCTGACAACACAACTGAAGGAAGCTTGCAATGTTTCATATATTAAGAATAATTCTCTCTTACAGTAGCAACATGTAGAACCCAAAATCGAACCTTTAGTTTGTCTGCTATCCTACGATTTATAGCTTTACAAAGTAGTTCTGGGATCCTAAAAACAAGGATCAGATATACTCAAAATAGAAATTCAAAATTCAGTTGCAAAAGAGGTGGGATGATTCCCCAGAATGAGGTCAATCCCAGATTTCTCTCTGTTGATTGTTGGTGTAGTGCAGAACAGCCTCCCAAGGCTAAATGATGACTCTCAAAGAGAGACCAAGTTGAATATGTTGATGTGGCAAGGTGTCCTGATTTTCTGTCTTAATTAAAGATGTCCAAAAACCTTTGAAACATCTCCTTTCTCCACAATTGGTCAAAAATAACTGTTGGGCTAGACTTGATAATTCATTAAACGTTCATTCAAAAAGATCTCGAACCTTTTCATCTCGAAAATCTTTGATCTCTGTAAAAACTCGTTCATTCTGGACATATCAGGATTTCGGTGGTTAACTGGGAAATATTCTGGGTGAGTCATCTACCGAAAGCACCGCTTTCGGTGGTTAATGAACAGTCATCCTGTTCGCTTAAACCACCGAAAGTTAAACTTTGAAGAAATTTTGAAACTGGAAAAATGTTTACCTTGGGTCTTCTTTGATGCTCAGGATTTCTTAGATGTTTCAGCCCTGGTTCGTGTAGACCTACAAACTTCTACTGGTTGTGTAGGGAGCTCTGGTGTATCCATTATGGTCGTGGCTAAATTAGCCAAAGTGTCCAACCCAGTTTGTTCCTCTTTTGGTGATTTAACTTCTTTTAACTTAAGCCTCAGAATCCTGAGCTGCCTGTACAGTTTCATATTTTCTCTGATCAAAACTCTATTTCTATCCTTGACTTTGTCATGTTTTCCTTAAGAGTTTGATTCATTTTGAACAGTTCTGCATTTCTGTCAGTGAGGTCTGTGTTGGCTTTTTTGATCACCCTCTCTAGAACTTCCATCTCATAAATCTGTTGTAGGAGCTTGTTGATTTTCTGTGTTCTACCTTTCTTAGGCCTGCTTGAGGAGGTTTCTGCTTCTGGTTGCCTATGGGTCTCTGGAGGACTTGATGAAAGTAGATTTTGATGAAAACCTACATCCTGTTTGGTCTGCATGTTATCCTGTGTCTCTGCCACCCCCTGTTATGATTCATAATCACTATAAGGTAGATTGAGAAGGTTTTTTCCTATGGCAGGGTTTTTAGATTGTTTATTTTGAAACTATAATTTCCTCTTGATTCCTTCCTTCTTGCTAGGGGATGCTTTTATAGGATCTCTTGGTATTGAGATTCCTTTCCTTTTCCTGTCACTACTCTTGGGAGTAGGAGCTTTTATGCCTCTAGCTTTCTTAGTTTCTGCCTCTGGTGGTCTTTCTGTTTGAAATTCGTTCCAAAACAAAAAGAAACCCCACTCAATTTGTTTCCTTTGCAGAGATTCTCTCACAAGAAGAGTAATTAGCCCTTGATGTGATAATTTGCTGCTAACCTTAGCAGGCTGGGCTTTCACTTGTCTTTCCATCTTTGTCAGGGTTTTGTGAAAGAAGTGAGGCAGGTTTATAGGCTCTCTTCCTGTGAAATGATTCAGAAGTTTAAAATGATAAAACATTACCCTGTTGTAGCGCCCTTCACAAGTGATATACACTAAAATTTCCTTCAACAGGGACTGCCACTTTGGTTCCAGATAGGACATGGGAATATCCTTCTTCCAGGTCAAAGTTTTATGCACTAGTAACAAATATGACCTGAATTCGACGTTTGATGGTGAGGTAGTCTTGAACCAACATTCTCCCGACCTGGGTAAACTTGTGTATTCGGCAATGGCTGCTTCATCAATAATCATTTCCTCCTAGCCAACTTTAGCTGTCCTTCCATCATAGGAACTAGCAAACGATTCGGCCACCTGTTGGTGAAATCGGGTTAATTTCTCACAGTATGCAAAAACTCCAGTCTGTTTGAAAAATTCGGCCACTTCTTGGTGAGATTCTAAAAACCAAACTCTATCTACCTCTGATCTCAAATTCGGCCCTGCTTTTGACATTGGTCAATGTTCAGTGTGCCTGTGATTATGAGAAGCTGGATGTTCGGGAGGCAAATGACTCTAGAAATTAGGCAGACAGTGAATATCATTCATAAAAACCAGCCGAAAAGGGTGACACACACCAAGTTCGGAAAACTAACACAGTTTCAGACGACCGTTTGACTGAGAATATGCCTAAGCTTTAGATTTTCGGTGGCATTTGTATTTATGAAACTTGAAAGAGAATAGATTCCGAAATTACCTGATAACCTGACCAGGCTTACTTGACTTGGGAGTGCTTTCTAGACTTAATGACACTTCGACAAGCCTCAGAGAAAGCGGGATCAGGATTCTTGAAAATACGATTTACTGATGAAATCGCGAGCTCATAGTTATCTTCAGAAATATCCGGTATTCATAATGACTCATCATGGTTTCAAATGAAGGAATGACCAGATCATGATGACTAGTGTACTTGCAACTGAAATGGAGGGTAGCTCCGTGCAATCATACATGAAAATCACCGCCGTGTATAGATTTGAAATGACCAATGCAGTGGATGAGACACAGGGGCTTCAAACCTTTCGGATAGACATCACGAACGTGCATCACCTCCCCCATGGCGAGCTTTTGGCGGTTGTGTTTCTAATCATTGCGCCAACTTGACAGCTGGCTCGTGTGAAATCACGGGCTTTCCCTTTTTCCCATTGAAACACTTTTGGTGGTTACTTGCCTTGTTTCTTCGACCCCTTAACTGCCGAGAACGAAAACTTTCGATGGTTAATGAGCACATTGGAGGCTCGCCTAAACCACCAAAACCTTATATTTTGACTTTTTCTTGACCGAACCAAAATCAAAGTTTCTTTTGAGCTTGTTTTCAAAATACAGACTCTCTAACCTACTTACAAAAATTTAGAAATAAAATTTAGATCACAACCTATCACCTCAAAAAGCAAATAAAATCCACTAATTTATTTGAGGAGATAACACTAGCTCCTATTGGGGATGAACACCTCCCTGTGAGGTTTCAAGAACCATAGAATCAATGCCTTTCCTGGAAAAAGAACCTAAAAACTAAACTATCTTCTAGTGTTTCCATTGGGCATGGAGTTATTCAAAAATAAAAACTAAAACTAACATTACAATGTCTAGGCTTCACAGCCTTAGACGAAATAGAGTTTTAAAAATCGCCCGTTTACCGGGCCACTGGACATTTCTTCGCCTTCCAGATTCTACAGTATGAAAGTGTTGTTATTTTGTACTTGAGTAATCATGAAAGGACTTGTCCACAAAGAATCGAACTTGTTATGCTTTCCTTTGTCCTGTCTAATAGCATCCCACTTTAGAACCCAATCACCAATCTGAAAACTGTCCACCTTCGCCTTTCTGTCAAAAGTCTTTTTGATTTTCATCTGATGAGCTTCTAATCTGTCCACTAATTGTTCGCGAGCTTGCTGCAGTTCCACTAAATCAAGCATCCTTCTTACCATGTCATTTGACTCGGTCTGCTCTTCCTAAAATAACTTAGCCACAGGCAAAACTAACTGAACAGGAAAAATAGCATCAGTCCCATAAACCAATTTGAATGGGGAAGTTCCTATGGATTTTTTAATAGTTACTCTGTCTGCCCACAGAGAAAATTTCAGTTTGGAATCCCAATTCTTTTTGTTTTCCTCTAACAGTTTTCTTATGATTTTGATCAAGCTCTTATTTGACGATTCAACCAAGCCATTACCTTGAGGATAGTAGGGATTCGAGTGTACAAGCTGGATGCCCATTGATTCACACATGTCTACCAATGCTTCTGCTTTAAACGCTGCCACCAACCTCTTGGGACAACCAAATCTGCTCAAAACATTTTCATAGAGAAACTTCATGACTACCTGGTGTGTAGCATTCCGGGTGGGGATCGCCTCTATCGACTTTGTGAAATAATCTGTGGCTACCAAAATCCACTTGTGCTGACCAATGGATGAAGGATTTATCTCACCTATAAAATCTAAACCCCACTGCTGAAAAGGGCCATTCACCACTATAGGTCTCAGGGGTAAAGATTTTAGTTGTTTCTTACCGGTAAATCTTTGGCATTTGTCACAAGATTTGATGAATGCGCACACATCTGAGAAGAGGAAAGGCCAATAATATCCAGCCCTCAGGATCTTATGGGCAGTAGTCTTCTAGTAATGATGACTTCTGCAAACGGATGAATGAAACTGATGTGTTACTTCGACAGACTCTTCTTTATATAAACACTTGAGAAGCAAACCAGCAGGGTCTCTCCAATATAACAGATTATTATAAATGCAGAATTTGATAGCTCTGAGCTTAAGAGCTCGAGCTTGAGCCAAACTGAGTTCAGGAGGAACTTCAAGCTTTTGCAGAAAATGTATGATGCCAGAATACCATTCACAGGAAGAAAAGTGCTCTGCCACTTGCTGACTTTCATGCTTCCCTTCCACTGCCAACTCTATCTGTAAATTTTCTGAACTTTCTCCTATGAAATTAATATCCAACAACTTATGATTTTCCTCCGTTAAAATCTTGGCAAGGCCTTGGCCTTTTACCAGCTTGGTGGGATTTACTTCAATATTGAACTCAATCATCTTTGCAATTCATCTAGCTCTCTTTCCGTCAATATCCGGCTGAGTCAGAACATCTTTTACAGAAGATGAAGGAACATATGCGATGAACTTTGAGTGAAGAATGTAAATTATGAAGGATTTTAAAGATTTTATGAGAGCGTAAGCTTGTTTCTCGATAGGTTCATACCTTAGTTCAACATCCTTGAGTGTTTTGATGAAGAAATCCATGGGATGATCAAATTTGTCATCGTCTTTCTGTAGCAGGAATGCTGCCACTGTGTCATAAGAAGCAAAGGAAAATACATAGAAAGTCTTACTGTAATCTGGGCTGATCAGAATCGGAGATTCGATGATCGCTTGCTTGATGTCCTGGAAAGAGTTTCTCGTGTTGTCTGTCCATTTTATCTTAGACCCTTTTTTCAGCATGCATGTTATATGTTTGACTAATTCAAAAAAATTTGGCACAAACCTTCTAACAAAATTTATCTTATCGAGCAGTGATTGAATGTCCTTTTTTGACCTCGGAAAGGACAGCTTTTGAATTGCCTCCACTCGTTCTGGATCAATCATTACACCTTCTGCTGAGACGATGTGACCTAAGAGCTTACCCTTCCTTAGAGCAAACTAGGATTTCTTAGGATTCAATGAGATACTGAACTGCCTGCATTTTGAGAACACTCTTTTGAGAGGTTTTAGATGCTCCTCATGGCTGCTAGAATACACTGTGATGTCATCAAGGTATATGAGGACAAACTTGTCCTTTTCTCCCATGAAGGATATATCCATGGCCCTTTGGAATGTGGCCCCAGCATTCATTAATCCAAAGGGCATCTTGGCATACATAAAGGTACCCCAAGGAGTGGTAAATGCAGTCTTCTCCTGGTCATCAGGGTGGACAAAAATCTGATTGTAACCGGAAAAGCCATCAAGAAAAGACATGACCTTAGCCCCTAAAATCCTCTGCAACAAGTGTTCCATCTTAGGAAGAGGATAGTTTTCCTTCTTAGAGCATTTGTTTAAGTTTATGAAATCTACACACAATCTGACCTCGCCATTTTTCTTCCTTACTATCACTAGATTGGCAATCCATTTGGAGTATCTCAAGGGAATTATGATCTTGGCATCGAGGAGTTTTTTAATTTCTCTCTCAATCACTGGCAGCAGAAGGGGGTTGATAGGTCTGAGATTTTGCTTGAAAGGAATGGTGTCTTTTTCAAGAGGTATCTTATGTTGAATAATATCAGGATCACAAGTCTTTAGATCACTATATTTCCAAGAAAAAACATCAGAAAAATCCTTCAAAACACTGTAGTATTTTGATTTCTAATCAACAGTCAACTCGGAAGACAAATTTATAAGTTTAGGTTGGATTTTACCTCCTATGTTATGCTCGTGAACAACTGGATCTTTCTCCTTTCTATCTGGATGGTAAGGAACATCATTCTAATCAAAAAGCCTTTCCAAGGGTACCAAACCTCGAGGTATATAATTGTTTGGTAGCTGAACAATATCATGCTGGCCCAATTTTTTCTTTAGCTTAGGTTTCTATGATTCTTCTTCATTTAGATTCTGCTGGTCAATATGCAAATCAGAAAATTCGTCTACCACTTGGAGAAATCTGTTGAGTTCGTCATCATCCTCAAAAACTTTCCAGTATTTGATATTGTCAGGTAAGGATGGTCGATATTTTACTTGAATCTCATAACTAAGCTTAGGGGGAATGGGCGGAATGAATGTGCTGGATGAAACAACAAGAGAATCAACGAGTTGATTCATATCCCTTGGTATATATGAAATTTCAAAAATAGAGAAAGAATCATGCACTTTCCATACCTCATCCCTGTAAGCCTTCAATCTGACATGCTTAGCTTGAAAAGTGTTGTTTACCTGTTGTATGATGAGGTATGCATCTCCCAATACCTTCAAACCTTTTATCCCCATCTCTTTGGCTGAATTTAATCCAAACAGAAGAGCCTCATACTCTGCTATGTTGTTAGTAGTTCTGAAGTCGAGCTTGAAAGACAAAGATATGGTCTCCTTTGAAGGAGAGATCAGAACTACCCCAGCACCTGCTGAATCCTTAGTGTTGGCCCCATCAAAGTACATAGTCCAGACTGAAATGTCTTCACCTTCAGACTGCTATTCAATAGGCTTCACTAGCTGCATAGTTGTCGATTGAGCATCATCAATCTGAAGGATGCATGAACCAAAATCTGTATCCACAGCATAGATAGGATGATTGACGGAATTCTTTCCATCGCTGATGATGTAAGCAAGTTGGTTTTCCCTGTAAAGTATTTTCAGCTCCCCCCCAAACACCGGAATCGTAGCATATGACAGATCCATCTGCAAGGTACCTCCTAATCTTTTTCCCCATGAACAAGACAAAAGAAGCCCAAACTTAGGTGGAATATCAGCAACCACCACGTCCATAACCATGCTTCTCATTGGCAGTTGAGCAAGGTTAATAACCATGTCTTTGATGAGGCCGAGACATCTGACTTTCCTAGAATCAAAGGAGAAAATATCTTGATATGGTTTGGTGACTTTGAGACCAAGCTCGTCCATCACCGCCTTTGGCATAAGATTATGTGATGCCCCAGAATCAAGCAAACAATTGTGAAGGATTTTGTCATGGACATTTAAAGATATGTAAAATGGTGGACAAGAATTGTCTCGGTCTTCTATCATAGGCCCTATGGTCACTTTAGGCTTATCATCTTGTAGGTTAACGAAATCATCCGATGGAGAGGTCTTAGGCTCAAGAGACTTTAGGATGGCTGCTTTAAAGATTTCATTCTTCATGAGTTCAATTAAAGGCATCGGTATCTTAACTTTTTGCATTTTTGATTCAAAATTGAAAGAGAAATATGGTCTGTCTGAAACCTTTACCTGATTGGAAGGAGCTTTGAGGATGACCTGCTCCTTGGCTGGGGGATGAATTTGTTTCTTCTGAGGTTTTGCAGGCAGGGAGGTTTGTTTTTCAGGAGTGGGAGGCTGCTTGGAAGTAACCTCTTTACTCTTCACAGGAGCAGCGACTTCCTTTCTCTTCATGGGAGCAGCAACGGGTAGTTTTGGATCAACACTCTTGGATCTTAAATTGTAACCTTTCTTCTCATCTGTCAAGTAAACATATCCTTCAACACTGGCCTCTTGAATTTGTTGATCCATCAGGACTTATTCATAGTCTACCTGTGTCAAAAATGAAGAATCATTTTCATCATCGAAACAGTTTATCTCATCTGCATCTTCAAATTCATCGTGAGGTGGTTGTTGCTCTTCATCTAATATTGCATTTTGAAGAGGCGGTCTGATCCTCTGATCATTAACTACATTTCGATCTCTTTGAAGGATCTGGACTTGTGGATTGTTCCTTATGTAAGGAAAAGCATTTGGATTTCTCGGGGCAAAAGCATTTGACTCTTTTTCCCTTGCTGGTTGCTGATTTTGGACTTTCAATTTGGACATTTCGGATGTCAGACTGTCCAACATCTTAGCCATCTTTTCCATTTTACTATTAGAAGAAGAGGAGGAATCAACAACAAACTTCTTCCTCTCAGCCCTTACTTTAAGCTTCTGCGATGCTGAAATGTTAGACTCAACCTCGAGGGAGGCATCTTGCATTAAAGAAAGCGTGGCTGATCGTCTTTCTTTAAGGATAAGACAAAAATTTGAATCAAAGGCAGCAGAGAATGTGATCTTTGCCGATGCATCGCTTGGTTTAATCTCTGCAGGGATCTGACCAAACATTTTATTAAATCTGTTGATGAAGTCCGAGACCGACTCTCCGTCTTCTCTCTTCAAATTTCCAAACTCAGAAATGTAGTATAACAGATCTCTTCGTTCTCCCCAGTGTTTCAAGAATACCTCATCTAATTGTTCAATACCAGTGATTGAATTTGCTGGTAGCTCTTTGAACCACTTTCGGGCTTGGCCATCCAAACTCTGAACAAAAACTCTAGTCCACACATCTTCTTCTGAAATATTAATGTTTTCTGCATAAGCATAAAAAGCTTCAATATGTTCTTCAGCAGTATACTCCCCTGCTCCTGTAAACTTTGGCATATATTTCTGATAGTCACCTGTTGGCATGGAAGACAAGGGATTTGGAAATACAAGTGGGTCATATCTGTTTGCCAAGATCTGTTCCATCCTAGTCAAAGGGGCAGCCATGATAGTCTTGGTGATTGATACAGACAAGGAACTTGTAGGAGATGATGGAGGAGATGAGTTGCCTGAGTTAGAATAGAATGGCTGTCTCACTTCGTCTTGAGAAGAAGGTTCAAAAATCGGTGAAAAATAAGAGGATTTATAAAATTGACCAAGCAACAACGCTAAATTCTCTTCACCCTTAGAGGACATATCATGGAGAATATCTTCAAGAACGGGCAGATTAGTGTGAGTGTATAAGACACCTTTCGAAGGTTTGATGGGTGATGAATCGAAAGAAGATGAAGAAGAATTTTTTTTTGTTTGGAGGATTCTGTATTCAATTCTCTTGGATGGGATGAAATATAAACCTTAAGAATAGAGTCAGTAATATTAGAAGAAAATGAAGGTTCTTCTACCTTAGAAACTTGAGATGAATTTTCAATTTCCTGAGAATTTTGAGTTTCAGCAAGGGATTCAACCAAAAGATTTTTAGATATGAAAGGATGAGTATCAGTTTGAATACCTGAATCTACTGCCCTTGCAGATCCAGAAGCCTGTATTTGCAAAGCTTTTCCCTTACTGATGATCTTCTCAGGATCAAGAACTGGTGTTGTCAATGGGCCTTCTTGGTTTGCCCTGGTGTGAGCTCTTTTTGGAGCCACTTCGTTTCAATGGAGTTGCCAGATAGAAAATGTACAACCGAAAGTGTCTACTTCTTGTCTATCATCAATAACTAGATCTATTTCATCTCCTAGAGAAGCTGAGCTTCGATCTCCTCTCCTCGAAAATGACGCCAATTTGTTATCACTCCAGGAAACTCTCCTAGGCTGTAAGTCAGAGATGTCTGGTAACTTAATCTTTTTGAAGCTATTTTCTCAATAAATGATGTGGTTTTTGGATCAAGATGAATATCTAGGGGCTGGACTGTGTCTTTAAGACTATCTAGAGATATCAAATATCACAAGGCCTTCTAGGAATGCAATCAGACAAGGTTTGATTAAATAGAAGAGAAGATAGCTATTGAACCAGATTATACTCATATAAAACAAACACAATGGGTTTAAGAACTAAGGAAATAACTTATGATTCTTAACTTAATCAATCCGTTAGTGAGATGAAAGTCACATGTGGATTGAATAAGTGCCAATAAAGTAATCATTCACTCATAAGATATCATAGAACAGAAAAGAAAAAGTCTGAAAACACAACTGAAGGAAGCTTGCAATGTTTCATATATTAAGAATAAGTCTCTCTTATAGTAGCAGCATGTAGAACCAAAAATTGAACCTTTAGTTTGTCTTCTATCCTAAGATTTATAGCTTTACAAAGTAGTTCTGGGATCCTAAAAACAAGGATCAGATATACTCAAAATAGAAACTCAAAATTCAGTTGCAAAAGAGGTGGGATGATTCCCCAAAATGAGGTCAATCCCAGATTTCTCTCTGTTGATTGTTGGTGTAGTGCAGAACAACCTCCCAAGGCTAAATGATGACTCTCAAAGAGAGACCAAGTCGAATCTGTTGATGTGGCAAGGTGTCCTGATTTTTTGTCTTAATTAAAGATGTCCAAAAACCTTTGAAACATCTCCTTTCTCCACAATTGGTCAAAAATAACTGTTGGGCTAGACTTGATAATTCATTAGACGTTCATTCAAAAAGATATCGAACCTTTTCATCTCGAAAATCTTTGATCTGTGTAAAAACTCATTCATTCTGGACATATCAGGCTTTCGGTGGTTAACTAGGAAAGCTTCTGGGTGAGTCATCTACTGAAAGCACCGCTTTCGGTGGTTAATGAACACTCATCCTGTTCTCCTAAACCACCGAAAGTTAAACTTTGAAGAAATTTCAAAACTACAAAAATGTTTACCCTGGGTCTTCTTTGATGCTCAGGATTTCTTAGATGATGCAGCCCTGGTTCCTGCAGACCTACGAACTTCTACTGGCTGTGTAGGGAGCTCTGGTGTATCCATTATGGTCGTGGCTAAATTAGCCAAAGTGTCCAACCTAGTTTGTTCCTCTTCTGGTGATTTAACTTCTTTTAACTTAAGCCTCAGAATCCTGAGCTGCCTGTACAGTTTCATATTTTCTCTGATCAAAACTTTGTTTCTATCCTTGATTTTGTCATGTTTTTCCTTAAGAGTTTGATTCATTTTGAACAGTTTTGCATTTCTGTCAGTGAGGTCTATGTTGGCTTTTTTGATCACCCTCTCTAGAACTTCCATCTCATAAATCTGTTGTAGGAGCTTGTTGATTTTCTGTGTTCTACCTTTCTTAGGCCTGCTTGAGGAGGCTTTTGCTTCTGGTTGCCTATGGGTCTCTGGAGGACTTGATGAAAGTAGATTTGGATGAAAATCTGCATCATGTTTGGTCTGCATGTTATCCTGTGTCTCTTCCACCCCCTGTTCTGATTCATAATCACTATAAGGTAGATTGAGAAGGTTTTTTCCTGTGGCAGGGTTTTTAGATTGCTTATCTTCAAACTGTAATTTCCTCTTGATTCCTTCCTTCTTGCTAGGGGATGCTTTTATAGGATCTCTTGGTATTGAGATTCCTTTCCTTTTTCTGTGACTACTCTTGGGAGTAGGAGCTTTTCTGCCTCTAGCTTTCTTAGTTTCTACCTCTGGTGGTCTTTCTGTTTGAAATTCGTTCCAAAACAAAAAGAAACCCCACTCAATTTGTTTCCTCTGCAGAGCTTCTCTCACAAGAAGAGTAATTATCCCTTGATGTGATAATCTGCTGCTAACCTTAGCAGGATGGGCTTTCACTTGTCTTGCCATCTTTGTCAGGGTTTTGTGAAAGAAGTGAGGCAGGTTTATAGGCTCTCTGCCTGTGAAATGATTCAAAAGTTTAAAATGATAAAACATTACCCTGTTGTAGCGCCCTTCACAAGTGATATACACTAAAATTTCCTTCAACAGGGACTGCCACTTTGGTTCCAGATAGGACATGGGAATATCCTTCTTCCAGGTCAAAGTTTTATGCACTGGTAACAAATATGACCTGAATTCGACGTTTGATGGTGAGGTAGTCTTGAACCAACATTCTCCCGACCTGGGTAAACCTGTGTATTCGGCAATGGCTGCTTCATCAATAATCATTTCCTCCTAGCCAACTTTAGCTGTCCTTCCATCATAGGAACTAGCAAACGATTCGGCCACCTGTTGGTGAAATCGGGTTAATTTATCACAGTATGCAAAAACTCCAGTTTGTTTGAAAAATTCGGCCACTTCTGGGTGAGCTTCTAAAAACCAAACTCCATCTACCTCTGATCTCAAAGTCAGCCCTGCTTTTGACATTGGTCAATGTTTAGTGTGCCTGTGATTATGAGAAGCTGGATGTTCGGGAGGCAAATGACTCTAGAAATTAGGCAGACAGTGAATATCATTCATAAAAACTGGCCGAAAAGGGTGACACACACCAAGTTCGGAAAACTAACACAGTTTCAGACGACCGTTTGATTGAGAATATGCCGAAGCTTTAGATTTTTGGTGGCATTTGTATTTCTGAAACTTGAAAGAGAATAGATTACAAACTTACCTGATAACCTGACCAATCTTACTTGACTCGGGAGTGCTTGCTGGACTTAATGACACTTCGACAAGCCTCAGAGAAAGCGGGATCAGGATTCTTGAAAATACGATTTACTGATGAAATCGCGAGCTCATGGTTAGCTTCAGCAATCTCCGGGATTCATAATGACTCATCATGGTTTCAAATGAAGGAATGACCAGATCATGATGACTAGTGTACTTGCAACTGAAATGGAGGGTAGCTCCGTGCAATCATACATGAAAATCACCGCCGTGTATAGATTTGAAATGACCAATGCGGTGGATGAGACACAGGGGCTTCAAACCTTTCAGATAAACATCACGAACGTGCATCACCTCCCCCATGGCGAGCTTTCGGCAGTTGTGTTTCTAATCATTGTGCCAACTTGACAGCTGGCTCATGCAAAAGCACGGGCTTTCCCTTTTTCCCGTTGAAAAACTCTCGGTGGTTACTCGCCTTGCTGCTTCGACCCCTTAACTACCAAGAACGAAAAATTTCAGTGGTTAATGATCACATTGGAGGCTCGCCTAAACCACCAAAACCTGATATTTTGACTTTTTCTTGACTGAACCAAAATCAAAGTTTCTTTTGAGCTTGTTTTCAAAATACAGACTCTCTAACCTACTTACAAAAATTTAGAAATAAAATTTAGATCACAACCTATCACCTCAAAAAGCAAATAAAATTCACCAATTTATTTGAGGAGATAACAGATGCAACAACATATTCTAAGTGGAACTTGTTGGTCGACACCAAGCCAAAGGAATATAGCAAAGAGATGACCCAACAGTTTCTTGCAGAGGCATCACTCCTCGCCCGGAAATGGCAGGACAAAGTTGGAAGCTTTCAAGGAGTGAAACAATGAGCCTTAGATTTAGTACGAGAGTTGGGCCCTTCATTTGAAGGGGTAAAAGAAGAGAAAGTATAGACAAAAGAGCCCAAGGAAGCAGAAAATATGGACAAGGGAAAACAATAGATGCTCCTAGAGGATGTGAAAGAACCAAGCACTTGACTCGAGGGCGAGTCAAGGATTGTGGTCGGAGCTTGTTGGGCCCTTCGTTTTTGGATAAGGAATTGCGCAAGTTTTGACTGAGCATGAGTTGTGCAAGATTCATCAAAGGTCTAGAGAAAGAGAAATAGAAAACAATTGTGAAAGTCAGTGCAATGCTAGCTAAGAAACATACAGTTGAAACAGAAAAAGAAAACGTGCAAGCCGAGAAGGAAGAAACAACCCAGCTTATATATAGGGATACACATAATTGTAAAAGGGTTGGCCATGATTATTGTAAAAGGGTTAGTCAGGTTGTGATTGATTCAATTGATTTAGTCATTATTGTTGTTGTTAACCAGTTGGATTAGTTGTTGATTCCATTGTAATTTGAGTTAAGTCTAGTACTGAGTCTATAATGAATTGGATCTATCAGGTTGAGAATTGGAGATCTGCAACTTGAGTCCAGAGCCAAGAGTCTGTTTAGGGCACTGCTATGTAATTCTGAGTCTGTAATCAAAGAAAGATTCCAAAGATAATATGAAGAAAGACCTAAAATTTGAAATATGATGTGTCTCTGTGTGTTTACGTATGCATTACAGTATCTCTTTAGGGCTTATGGGTTCTAGTTGATGGTTCTACGTTTGACTTCTTGCTAGTGATGTAAGTAGGTTCAATTCTTGCACATGTATATTTCAAACCTGTTCATGGCTCTTGCGTAAGATCAGGAATGAGTCCTGAAGGCTCTATGGATCCTCTCAAGTCTTTTCCCTACCCTTCCCTATCTATCTTTCTCAACAATGCTTCGGGTGAAACTTTTTTAGTTCGAGGGAGATGAAAATGCCAGCTCTCTAGACTACATGGTACCTTTTGTTGGTAACCAGAGAAGGACCCTGGTCTGATCAAACTTGCGCCAAAAAAATTCAAGGTTGATTGATCAAACAAATACTTCAGACTGTTATGGTCTGTCATCAGGTCAAACCTCTTTCCCATGAGGTAATGTCTCCATTTCCTCAGTGCGTGCACTATGAATTCCAACTTCAAATCGTGAGTTGCATAGAGCCTTTCATGCTCTTTCAATTTTCTGGACTCATAAAATATTACAAACCCATTCTGGCTGAGGAATCCCCCCAGTCCTTCTTTGCATTCATCTGTACACACTAAAAAATCTTCATTTGGATCTACAATCCTCGGGATTGGAGCACTATTTAACAACTGCTTCAATTGCTAGAATCTTTTCTCACATTCTTCTGTCGATTGAAATTTCTTCTCCTTCCTTTGCAAGGAAGTGATAGGGTGATTTATTCTTGAGAAACCTCCAATGAACCTTCTATAATAGTCATCTAGACCCAAAAAGGATCTGACTTCTATCACATTCTTCGGCACTAACCATTCTCTGATGGATTCTATCTTCTCAGGATCCATGACTATCCCATCTTTTGAAATGATATGTCCCAAATAATGGATCTGCTTTTGATAGAATGAGCACTTGCTCAATTTGGCATACAGTTGGTTCTCTCTTAGCACTTGCAAAACCATACTCAAATGATTTTCATTCTCTTCCTCCGACTTGGAATACACCAGGATGACATCCAAAAAGACTATGACAAACTTGTCTAAATATTCTCTGAATACACCATTCCTTAGGCACATGAAAACATCGGGTGAATTTGATAACCCAAATGGCACCACTATGAATTCATAATGACCATACCTTGTTTTGAAGGTGGTCTTGTTGATGTATTCATCCTTTATCCTTACCTAGTGGTACCCTAACTAGAGATCTATTTTTGAAAATATCTTGGCATCCTTCAACTGATCAAAGAGATCATCAATCCTTGGCAAAGGATGCTTGTTCTTAATAGTCACTTTGTTCAAATTCCCGAAATCAATGCACAATCTCAATGTCCCATATTTCTTTTTCATGAACAAGACTGGGGTACCCCAAGGTGACACACTTGGGTGTATATACCCCTTCTTTAGAAGTTTTTCAAGCTGTAATTGCAGTTCTTTCAGCTCTTGTGTACTCATTCTTGTTGGCCCTCGACCAAGTTTTGAGAGAACATTGGTCATGTTTGACCATTTTTGGGACTTTGACAGGTTGGTCGAAGATGGAGCGCCTAGGCGGAGCTGAGATCGTCAGATCAAACTCATTTTGTGATATTTTTGGGTTATTAGGGTTTATGTAATGGGTATGGGATGTCGGCCCATGGGTTTACCCATGTTTAGGACTTTTTGTAATGTATAAATAAGTAGCTAGGTGATGAAAGTAGGGTGGCTAAGTGTAAGTGTTATCTATGTGCAAAGACTTGTAATTTTCTTAGTGCAAGAGAATGTAAGTTGCTTTGTGCACAGACGTTGTATGTAATGCTTTGTGCTATTGAGGAGTTGGCTCTATGCCTTGACTTGGTTTTGGAGGAAGGTGGATCTAGTGCGCCATGCGTAGATCACTTGTCTAGTGTGAAGCTGAGCTTTGTGGCTTTGTGCACAGGAGAAGAATAATGTAGAAAGCTTGAAGACTAATAAATAATAAGAATAGTTGGTGGACATTGTTGTTGGGAAAAATACCCCACGGACTAGAAAACTAGGGTCAGAATTGCATGCATATTTTGACCGTAAAGAAATTACTTTTTAACCTACCACCCAAAACTTAAACCCCTCGTTCACAATACATGAATGGAAAGGAACTACTAACCTTGTAACCGACGTTCGATGTTGATCCTCCGTTGCGCTTTGACCACTTACTTGCGTTGCTCCTTCCAAAGATAACCTGCAATCAAAGCAAACAACTATGCATGCATGCTACTTCTCTACTTGAGGGTTAGAAATTAAGCATAAATTAACCAAACAATAGATAACTCATGCATTGGGATGGGAAAAGTATTCTTTTATTATTTGAAAAATGAATCAACTTACAATCAAAGTCGAGACCAACCACCGCTCCTTGATCCTGATTCTGGGCTCCTCTTCATTTGTCCTCCAACTGCTTTGCGTTAAATCTCCTTTGGCATGAGGAAAGGCTAAAGGGTTGGGACAATGGATTACACAAATGGGCAGAGTTTCTTCGCTATATTTTTTCCTCCTCCAATTGGTACCCCTACCCCTTCTTTTATAGGCTAGAAGGAGCTAGGGTTTTGGATGAACCCTCGGCCATGCATGGTTGGGAGTTTCAGTTAACTGACCCATAGCTTTTTGTTCCATTGGCAACTTTCCTTTTTTCATGCTTTGTTAGGTACATGCGGGCTGTAGTGAGCCAGCCATCGTGCACACGCGTGCAGTAATGGGTTAGGGCACGTGGGCCTTGACACAAGAGGGTTTCCAAAGAGTTGTTCAGTAGATGTTTTGGAAATGAAGGGATATGAGTTGGCATGATTCCAAGTAAGCATGTGTGGTGCAATTTAGGGTTATAACAGATGCCCCCTAATGTGTGAGGTCAGAAGAGCATTTGATGGCTGAAATACATTACCAATCTTTTACCAATCTTTACCGATGTGCTGAATGAGTGAGCCCAAGGATCAGAAGCCAGGAGGTGCCATCTGCAAAATAACAAATGTCTCACCGAGGTGGGCATACCCATGCTCGAGATAAAATAGAACCATGGCTACCAATCAAGTACACTGTAGATCCATGTCAAATAACTATAAAGAGTAGCCACGAATAATACACAATGGAGCTACATCTTGAAATCAGAAAGATATACATATAGAGTACCCATCTTCCAGAAGCTGATTCGGCCTGATGGTTGTACTTCAGAGCTCGAGAAACAACTTCAAAATCTTCTAAAACTCGAGTAGGAGTGTAATATGAGTGTACAACTGCACTAACCAGAGGTCTTCGACGACTCATCATATATGGACTTGATAATCTTGATGATCGGACTGAAGGCTTCAGTGATTTCAAACAAGGACTTGATTAGACGTTCAAGATGGCCGGGTATGTGAACAAGAGACATATTGCAAAGGGGATGACTTGGGCTTAGTGACAAACTTCCCTTGGATAATAACACGACAAGTGATAAGATTCAGGCAGCATATATGTTAATCATAAGTCTACGAAGAAGGAGGCAACACAAACTCTCCATATGTTTGGAAGAGTAACCAAACGGCAGAGGACACAACTCTATATAGCGAGAAAAGATTCCTATGGTCGTACTACATCCCATATTCTGATGATCAAACAGACATATGTGCTTTATCCAAGGGCGACTCATTATGCTACCAATAAATAAAATACTTTTCCCATCCTCTTTTTGGGGTATATTTGATTTTTTTTGTTCTTTTTTTTCCCATCCCAATGGTAACGTCCTTCGATGTAAGTTTAACAAGCCCAGAAAAGGTAAGATCGGTGGTTTTTCATGTTTAGAGAGTCCGAAAAAGCATAAAACGATACTCCACTGGGGTAACTTTTTCGACAATAGTCTAGTCGGTTCGCAAAAGGGATAAACTAGCACCGATTAGACGTCAATTCAAAACCATTTTAACGAGTGTGACAAGGACAAGATCACTCGGCTATTTTTTCACTTTTAAGGAGTCTGAAAAAAGCTTAACTATGGACTCCGTCAGGAATATTCTTCTGGACCAATTTAACGAGTGTGAAAGAATAAGGTCACTCAGTGATCTTTTCAATTTTAGGGAGTTTGAAAAGAGCTTAACTATGGACTCTGTGGGGGTTTCTTTTTCATAAATTTAGTCGCTCGGGCCCGAAAAAGGAATAAAATTATACTTGAGGATACTCTTCTAAAGAATAGGAATTCGATAGAGTATACCTTTGTTTGTACAGTTGACCGTCCGGACCAAAAAAGGGGTAAAATACCACCGTACAGATGTGACTTCCAATGTCAGTTTAACGAGCGTGAAAGGTCACAATATCACTTGACAATCTTTTCATTTTTAGAGGGTCTAAAAAGGGCTGAAAAGGAGACCCGTTTATGTTTTGGGAGTCCTGAGGGTGAGACAAAGAGTGAAAAAGACCCATGCAAATGAGGCTCAAACTCATATTCAGGAAAGACTATACGGACTCCCGAGCCTACAGTGTTTTTTAGAAACGGCATGAACACCATAATGCAACCAGGACCTACCTAGGGCATCCATGTTCTGGTAAGCTCTACCACCAAGTCGCGACACTTCTAGAGCAGATATGACGGTTCTGTGTCACAACCTGATGGGATCGATACTATAGCATAAGAAAAAGGCAACGAGATGCAAAAGTTGGGGTAGTATCCTAACCTATATGCTCAAGTTGATTTTTGATTTTTTTTTTTTTTTATGGACCGTCAATATTTTTTCGAAACTCAAAAAAAATTTGTCCCAAAACCTGATCAAATCCCTCCCATATAACTCCTGGATCACTCTAAATGGTTTTTGATATAAAGAAACTGATAAGAGGGGTCAAAAAAGTGACAAAAAGAGGCCAAAAAGTCTATAAATAGAAGTTGGCAGCTCATTATCACCATTAATGATTTGGAAATTGACTCTAGAGCCAAAAGAGCCCCTTTGCCAAAGATAGTGATTCTGGGAGCTACAGTGGATGAAACGAACTTCTGCTTGGACCAAGTAAGTACAAACTCCCTTATCTAGCTAGTCAGTACTTCATTTTAGTCATTTAAGTTATTTTTTGGGTGGGCGTCGACCTTAAAAAGGTCGGCCCTAGGTACATGCGGGTTGTCCAGA
Source organism: Picea engelmannii (assembly GCA_009831015.1). Taxonomy (NCBI): domain Eukaryota; kingdom Viridiplantae; phylum Streptophyta; class Pinopsida; order Pinales; family Pinaceae; genus Picea; species Picea engelmannii. The sequence continues at coordinate 63,718 of ML785495.1, read as the reverse complement.
GACAGCCTGCGTGTACATGCGTGCAGAGTAAAGCCTGAATGCATGTACACACGATTGTCACCTCTACAGAACGCGTGTACCCCCCCCTATTGATGGAAAATAAAATTAAAAGAAGTATTGACCCTCCTTTACCTTGTTGTGTTGGCAAGATGTATGTCCAGTGGAGGGAAAGGGAGCACGAGGCAATCATTGAGTTGGTTGCTGCAGATCCAAATGTCGTGGCTGTGTTAATGCAATGCGGTTTGCTCAAATTATTTTTATGTCCGTTTATGCACGCGCAACCAAGGCTACTGAATGCCTTGATTGATTACTGGCATCCTGATGCAGATGCCTTTATGCTAGAGGGGCAATCATTGGTTCCCACCACCGAGGACATTTACTTTCTGACTGGCCTCTCAAGGAGAGGGGAACCAGTCAACTTCCATACTTTTCCTACAGGGCCGAGCAAGATCTCGGAGTTGATAGCTGAGTACTGTGAGGCTGGGACTGAACGTTCAGGTTCCCAGGTACCCATTAGCAAGATAACCAACTTAGCACTATAGACTATCTTGTTACTTATTTTGCAGATTACAGGCTCAACAGCCGTGCATCATGCTTCACGCGTACAGATGAACTGTGCTATCCAGTGCATGAATGCACAAATTTTTGATTGGAGTACCACACTGTTGGAGTGTATGAAGAGGCAATTGACAGATTGTCGACAATGGACAGAGAGGAACTTCAGGTTCAGGACTATCTTATGTTCATTCTTTTTCGAGAGAGTTTCGTGTTTCAGTCCTCGGGTTGTAGTATGAAGACATCTGGCCTCTTTCCCTGCAGTGTGTATATGGGCAGTGTTACTACCACGGCAGGGTGGTGAAAGGACCATTGAGGCCTTCGACGATGACTTTTTTGCTTGGCTATCACGATAGATCCCGGCTATCGAGGACTACCTGTATGCAGGGATAGACTTCTCTAGAGATCCAGAGATACCCGTGCCTCCTGGTGAGGAGTGAGGGGAGATGGGTAAGTCTCCTCCTTTGTAGTGTTTTTGTTTGCATATGTAATTTTTATGTCTTTTTGTTATATATATCATTTTTTATATGCCAGAGTATTTGATGGGTAAACGTTTATTGCATGCAGATGTGGGACCCATGCGACCTGCCGACTATGCACGGAACTGGTGTCACCCACGGCCGGAATCCGTGGCTGCCGCCACTGGGGGAGCAGCAGTAGCAGGGAACCTCCCCGCAGGAGAGGCCGAGAGGGTCCTTAGGTGAATTGAGTGGAACTTTACTGCGCTCACTCGCACAGTCCCGATGGCAGAGATAGAGGACCTGCCACCATCCATGCAGCCTCATATTGTGGGGGCATCTCGGACATGGGTCTGTTTGTTTTATTAGGATATTTAGACACTTAGGAGTTAGTTAAGATCTACTTGGTCTAATATGTCATTAGGTAAAAGTGTGTTTCTTTATTATGCATTTGTAGTTAGGAAATCCGACGGTCACGATATGTTCCCGACATAGAGTGATCTGACGGTTCATACTCTCCTCAATCTTAACGGCCATTGATCCATGGATTAACACCCGATTGGTCCATGATCTCTATTTAAAGAGCATGGAGGATCATTTGCCGATGATCGATTGTGAGAAAATCTCTTGTAAAATCTCTCTGTAATCTTTTTCTTTGCATTAATAAACTACTCCAAGTGGCCACGTTGGCTGGGGCCGTGGATGTTTCCCCGTAGGGGTTTTACCACGTGAAAACATCGGTGTGTTGATATTTGATCTGGTTATGTGAGTGGTTACTAAAGCTGTTCATCCTCTGTTGGAATACTTGTGTTGTCGAACATGGTATCAGAGCTTGTTTGAAGACCCGCTCCTGTTGTAGATCGAGATCGTGAAGCCGAGTTTCCTCATATCCATTTTCTGGCATTTTCGTACATTTCTGGGCTGAGAGGACTATTCCATTGCATATGGAGCACTCATTTCATTCAGGAACACTTTTCGTTTCACTCGAAAAGGTTTCTGTTTGCCCAATATACGGCCATTACAGTCTGATCCGGAGGTATAAAGTCTGAATACGCATTTTTTTTTTAAATTTTTGCAAAGTTTTGATTTTATTTCGGTTTGTATTTTTTATTTCCGGTCTGCTACTCTTTTAGATCTGTGTATGCTCTTTTCCCCGTGCCTTATGTGATCTCGACAAATCAGAATTAGATAGGAAAAGGTGCATCTTCTGGGTAAGCTAACCGAGATCTAACCCTTGTTGTCATCGAAAAGCGAAATTTTTTTCTTGTGTGAAAAGAGTTTTTTTTTTTAGCATGCTCTCCAAGGCCATCTTCAACAACAACAACAACAACAACAACAACAACAACAACAACAACAACAACAACAACAACAACAACAACACCCCCAATCCTCCTTTTGAACATTACAATATGTTTTGCTAGATCATTTGGTTAAAACTTGCCTTATTGAGTAAGAGGTCTTGAGTTCAAGTCTCTCTTTTGTTACCTTTTTTGAAAAAGTTCATGCTATAAATTTTAAAGTGCATTTCACTTCCAGTATAAAAGTGAATCACTGTAAGTAGCTTTATATTTTATTTTAGAGTTATTTTGCATGCAACTTTTCTGTTATAAGGTAACCTCATTGTAAAAGTGATCCCCACTTCTCTTTATAAAAGTGGGTCACTTCATAAAGTAGCTTACACTATCACGTGGTTATTTGGTTACCATTTATGCCTTTTTTAAAAGGGGCATAACTCTCACATCGGAAGTCCATTTTCAGTGCTGTTTTTTTTAAAACCGCACAACTTTTCGAGATCTTTCCATCTAGATAATTAGTTTTAGTTTTTAAATATGAATTATCTACATATTTAATATGGCTTCTACAAGTACTGTCATGCTTACCAACAACAACTACTTCCAATGGAGATCCCATATGGAAGATTTATTAAGAAGTAAAGGCTTGTATCAGATTACCATGGGAAAGGAAACATCCCCCATTGATGATGATAAGAAAGCCAAATGGGATAATAGGAATGACGAAGCACGTGGACTAATTGGAATGTCCATCTCTCCTGATCTAAGGTACCACCTTCAAGGAATTGATGACCCCAAAGCAGCTTGGGACAAGATTGAA
>ML785495.1:9732-58587 GCA_009831015.1 Picea engelmannii | reverse complement strand
CAACAATGAATGAGGAGTATCGTTCTTTAATGGAAAATGATACTTGGGATCTTGTACCTCTTCCAAAAGGAAGAAAACTTGTTAGATGCAAATGGGTATACTGAACTAAGTATGCATTAGATGGAAGTATTGAAAGACACAAGTATGCATTTGTAGTTAGGAAATCCGACGATTACGATATGTTCCCGACACAGAGTGATCCGACGGTTCATACTCTCCTCGATCTTAATGGCCATTGATCCGTGGATTAACACCCGATTGGTCCATGATCTCTATTTAAAGAGCATGGAGGGTCATTTGTCAATGATCGATTGTGATAAACTCTCTTGTAAAATATCTCTGTAATCTTTTTCTTTGCATTAGTAAACTGCTCCAAGTGGCCACGTTGGCTGGGGCCGTGGATGTTTCCCCGTAGGGGTTTTACCACGTGAAAACATCGGTGTGTTGATCTTTGATTTGGTTATGTGAGTGGTTACTGAAGGTGTTCATCCTATGTTAGAATACCTATGTTGTTGAACATGTTTAGGCATTTATCCCGTGCAGTAGATGATTATAACAGGGCCCATAGGCCCAGAACAGACTTTAGACTTTTTATGTGCCACGAGCACCTTGTTGTATATATTTTTTGAGGTCATAAGCCCAGTGACTCATTCCTATTCCCATTTTTGAGGCCCTTTCATCCATCTATGTACTCTAGTGATTTTATGATGTTTATATATGGTTTTTATCTTTTTTGTGTCTTATGGATTATGTGTGCAAAAATATATTTACATGTTTATGTCCATGATCTTTTTATATGTGGGCAAGATGCCAATCTAAAATTTGATTAGCTAGAGTATCTGTAATTTGGTTTAATCTCCTAAGAACATGAAAATATGTAATATAATCAAAGTTTCATTCTAAGAGATGTACCCTAAGGAATCGTCGGTGTAAAGTTGGATCATGAACCCGATATATTCTGTTTAGCTGCGACACAACTAGTTGAGCATCGATATAGACCCGAAGATGAGAGATACCCAATGACAAGGCGTCACAAAGCAACTCAATAACTACACTATACTTGGCGACATTATTTGTGGTGTCACCTAAGCATATACCTCCGAAAGATAACAACTGACCCTGTGGTGTAAGGATTACCCAAGCTGCGGAGGCAAGCCTCCGCGTGTGTCGACTAGCATCGTCCGTATACCCAACGAACACCTCGGACTCACTTGACATCTGCCTTATTGATGGAAGATAACATCAATGAAATGTCCATAACACTTTTTAAAAGAAACGTAAAAAAGTAATAGTACAAAGACTATACATATGTTACAAAAATTTACCCACAGTGACCTATCTATGAGTAATACTTCTTGAGGTAGAGCCCATTTCTAAGCTCCACCAATGCATTCCCTTCAAAATAAACCAAACGATAAGAACCCTTTTTTAATACCTCCTCTATAATGAAGGGTATGAACCACATGGGTTTAAACTTTCCTGCCCCTAGGGGGTCCTTGTCTTGGTCATAGACCAGGACAAGGTCGCCCTCAGAAAAAATCCGAAGATGAACGGACCTATCGTATTGACACTTGACCTTATGTTTCTGAGCCTCGTTGGCTAGGGCCACATCGTGACGCTGGTCATCAAGTTGCTCAAGGTATACTAACCGTTCTTCAAGTGGAGAAGTGTATGGCAATAACTGTACTGCCAATTTCAGAGATGGGATTTGACATTCTATGGGCAGGTCTGCCTCTAGCCCGTAAACGAGTTGAAAAGGTGAGAAACCAGTTGCAGTCTTAACATATGTTCGATAAGCCCATAATGCCGAGTATAACGTCAAGTGCTAGTTTGACTTGGCTGAGTTGATAGTTCTCTGTAGAATTGTCTTAAGAGTTTTGTTTATAGCTTCCACCTGCCCATTGGCTTGCGGGTAGTAAGGTGATGAATGTTCCTGTCGTAACCCAAGATTTGAAGTTAATTCGGTCATCATTTGGTTTTGAAAGTGACTTCCATGGTCAGTGACAATCTCTCTCGGGACTCCGAACCTTGCTATAATTTGGTTAAATAAGAAAAGAGCTGCAGTCTCTCCATCATCTTTAAACGTTGGCATAGCCTCGACCCACTTAGTGAAGTAGTCGACATCTACGATGATATAGTGGTGCCCCCTTACTGACGGGGGTTTGCATGTAGTGTAATCAATCCCCCACTTAGTGAAGGGACCAACTTTGATGACAGGAAACATAGGAGCGGGATGTGCCCTCATCTTCTGAGAAAAGGTTTGGCACGGATGGCACTTCTTAACCGATTCGATACAATCTTTGATAAGTGTGGGCCAGAAGTAACCTGCTCATAAAATATTTTGGGTTGTTGCAAACCCAGATAAATGACCGCCACATGCTCCAGTATGGAAATCATTGAGCACTATGATGGCCTCCTCATGAGTGATACATCGACGCAAGATGCAATCTACACCTCTCCAATACAACGTATCATCGAGTATGAGATAATTCTTAGCCTGATGGAATATCCACCGACGCTCATCACGAGAAGCAGAGGTGGGGAACTTCAAAGTTTGGAGATAGATAAGTATATCTCCGTACCATGGGTCTGAAGATTCAATCAGAAACATATCCCCCGGATAGGCAATTCCTCAGGCACAACGTCACCTGAGTCAACCGAAAGTTCCGAAATAAGTTCTGTGAAGACCAATGACTTCTTGGACTTGGATGAAACGAAGTCTAAGTCAAATTCTTGGAGGATGACCATCCACCTATTGATTTTTCCGCCTATAACTCATCGTGTCAACATGTACTGGAATGGATTCACAACAGCAATGACGGTGGTCTTGCGAAATAGAACGTAGTGACGGAACCGTTGAACAGCATGAACGGCTACCAACGCAAGTTTTTCAAGATGGGAATAATTAAGTTCCGATCCTATGAGGCCTCAGCTCAGGTAATAGATCATGTATTCTGAAAACAAATGATCTTCCTGAACTAAAACCATGCCTATGGTTGACTCTGCGGCAACCAGATATAATAAGAAATCTTTGTTATAATTAGGTGGCCGTAGCAGAGGTGCGGTTGTGAGGGCATGTTTTAATGCGTCAAAAGAGTGTTGAGCGGCTTTGTCCCAGAAAAAGGGAACGTCTTTCTTTAGTAAACATATAAATCCCTTGGTGATTTTGGCATAGTTGGCGATGAAGCGTCGTAAGAAGTTCGCCTTTATTTGTAGACTTTGAAGTTGTAAGATTGTGTGTGGGGGGGGAAACTAGATTATTGCCTCCACCTTAAGAGGATCGACCATGATCCTTGTTGTTGACATGATGAAACCTAACAAACATCCTGACGTTACACATAAGTTGTACTTGTTTGGATTCAAGCGAATCCTGAAGTAGCGACAACATTCGAAGATTAGTCGAAGGTGCGTGGGATGATCTGTTCACTTGCGAGAGCATGATGCTAAATCATCTAAATAGGCTTCGACTATATGCTTGAGGTCATGAAATGCAAAATACATGGCCCGCGGGAAAGTGGCTCCAGCATTTTTAAGGCCAAAAGGCATATTACGATATGCTAATGTACCCCACAGACAAATGAATGTCGTTTTGTGTTGGTCTTCAGGTTTGATTTGGATTTGATTATATCCTGAAAAACCATCCATGAACGAAAAGGATTCACAACCTGCACATTCATCAATGATCTGGTCGATGAATGGTGTTGGAAAATTATCTTTGGGACATGCCTTGTTCAAATCACGGAAATCGGTACATACACGAATCGTGCTTTGTTTTTTATTGACCGGCACGGGGTTTGACACCCATTGAGTCAAATGAATAGGATAAATGAAACCTGCCTTGAGCAATTTCTCAACCTCAATCTTGATGGTTGTTGCTTTCTTAGGATTAACTGGACGAATTTTTTGTCGAACAGGCTTGGCGTCAGGATATGTTGCGATTTCATGTTCAACTATTTTCGGATCGATACCTGGCATTTCCTCATAAGACCAGGAAAAAACGTCACGGAATTCTTTGAAAATATCCGTGTAAATTTGAATCTCTTCGGGGGAACAATCTACTCCGACAAAGACATTCTCCATGATGCCAGGGTTTTGGGAGATGTTGATGGGTATGGTTTCAGCGATAGTCGCCATATTTCCCTCAGCATAAATTTCCTGTGTAGCTAAGAGGTTAATAGGACATGGCTGATCTCCCGTCATGGTAACAGTGAATTCTCCAGCTTCGATTCGGCTTAACTCGGGGAGAAAGTATGATCTGTGATGAAGATCTTCCCAAGGTTTGTCTGGACTAGTCATTGCTTCGATTACTCCTTTGTCAGAAGGCAAGACTAAGTCTAACGAATCGATGTTAGCAAGAGAACCCAGAGACCAAATAGGCTCTATAAGTGGATCTAACTCTTGTGTGGGAGTCTGATCGGGGTTAGCTGAAGCTTGCTAGACTAAAGAGTACGTGACTTCAGTGGCCAACAAGGGCATGGACATGCCGGAGTGCCCTATCTCATCCATCGTGGATGATGGGGAAGGAAGAATCCAAGGATCCTCAAAGTAAGTCATGCAGAACGACGAAACTTGAAAAATCTCAGCCTTATGGTGATTAGATATAAATTTGACATCATCGTGAGGAGGTGGGTAATCGAAGGTACCCATCAAGGATGGGCACAAACCAACTCCTACGTTAACGACACCTGGTTGAGGATTATCAATCATGGGGACCGTGGATGCCCCTAAAGTTGGGTTAGGTCTAGAGAAGGGCAATTGATCAATGGTGACTATCCGACCCTCGTGTGGAAACAACAAGACTCGAAAAACTGTAGCAACCACAACTTTCATAGCATAAGTCCAACTCCGTCCTAACAATAGATTATAGTCGAGGGGAGCATCGAATACCTCTACTTCGACACACATGGTCTTCCCTCCTAACTGTACTGGGAAAGAAGGAATGATGCCATGTGGTCGGAAAGATTGACCGTCGAAAGCAGTGAGGAGAGTAGGTGATGGAGACAAAGTGGGTTGGCCAATGGCCTTCCAGCATGCTAATGACATAACGCATGTCGAGGCGCCCTCGTCGACCACCGTGCGGAAGATATTCCGTGTAAAATTTTTCATTGGATGAGCCACTACTATCTGAAATGCTACGTGGTAAGGCAGATGAGGTTTTAAGTCAGTTGTATCTAACATGATGGTACCCGGATTACAAGTCTCAATAGAGCCCAAAGTAGTTAACAAGGCTTTCCTCTGAGTAGGGAAACTTTGGAGGACCTCCAAAGTAGACATCGCACAAGGGGTTTGTGATAAATCCTCCACCACAGAGTAATTCTAGGTGGCCCTTGCATTTGGGTTGTGAGAAGCTTTCTTAAATGCACCCTTTGGAATGCGTGTCATTGTTTCTCCCAACGTCTTCTCGATCTGTAGAGGAAGAGATGGGAGCTCATATTCTTTACCCTTCTCAGAAGCGCTTGGCTTACTATAGTCGTGCACTCTAGTCATTATGAAAGCATCACCCCTAACCATATATACGTTCACGGATGAAGGATTTTTTGGAGGAGGGCAGGTTTCTTGGCTGCCCCCTTCGGCACTTGTAGAGGCTTGAGTTAAATTTTTCCCATGTTGAAAGAGGTTAGTCAACACTGCCTGTTGTTGCTGTGTGACAAACTTTTGGGCCTCCGCAAGTCGAGGACAAAGATGGGTCGGGTGGTCTTCCGCACACAAGTTGCACGGATACCTCGCCTTCCATTTTTTCGTGGTGTCCCCGCCAGCATTATTAGTGGGTTTTTTATCCCCCTTACCCTTCTTTCGTTGTTTTTTCTTCCCTTCAGGTTGTTGGGTGGCCTTTGGGTTAGTCGTCTGCACAGAGTGTGCTTCCGACGTTTGGGTAGGAGGAGCAGCCAAAGAAGTAGTCTGGCTGGATACTGAGTGTTGTATAGATAACTTTTGCAATTGTTTTGTCAATTTCTCAGCGGGCTTGGTTTGTGTTGAACCAAAAATACCATCGGCATGTGGTCCAGCTCTCTGTCTAGTTTTATCCAGTATCGATAGTGTTGCATCCGACGGGATGTTGTATAATAAACCGGACTGAGAATAGATGAGCTCAAACTATTGAGCCCTCATGATGGCATCTTCTTCGGAGAAAACCCCAGAAGTTGCGACGTCTTTGGATAATTGTGGGACCAGACACTTAAGGAACCACTCAAGCATAAATTCTGGTGGGACTGGTACTTTAATTAAACTCTTTCGGCGTCTCCACTCTCGGATATGATCAGATATATGGTTCATTGTTTTCTGTTCAAAATTGGCGAGTAACTCTGTGCCAGCGTCGTATCTCACAGGTAACTGGAAATGGTTAAGGAAGGCCATCTCCAGTTCGCCAAAAGAAGAGTATCTTGAGCAGTCGAGCTCGATGTACCATTTCGCGACACTCCCGATAAGAGTGTGTTGAAACAATCGTAGCTGTACGGAGTCATCTTTCAATGAGTTATATGAACACCAAATATGGAAGGTAGTCACATGATCACCTGGATCTTCGTTAGGCTTGGCCTCAAACTTTGGAATGTCCGAAGGCAACTTCATTGGTATAGGAGGCCAATGTGGATCATGGAAAATAGGATCATTTAACAACCTTGTCAAATCTGGCAAGTGTAATGTCGCCAGGAACGGTAGTTTGCGTTGCAGCTGATAACCTGGGAAAAAGGGTCCTGGAGTTTGATTGGCACCAGGTTGCCAGGAAAAGTTTGGCTGCTGGCCCAGGTTCTGGTAGAAACCATGGCCCTGACCAACATAAGGATTTTGCATCTGTGGAGACATCATTGGCTGATTTCCCATAAAGGACATAGGATGTTGGGCATGCATCGTGTTTGAAGGACTTTGGGAAGGATTACCCCATGCCGATCCCGATGGGAGAGGCATAGTAGTCTGTCCAGGGTTCCATTGACTGTGGAAAGAATTACCACAGAACGACATTCCATAGGAGGGAACGGATCCTTGTCCTGAGTTCCAAGGTCTTGCTATATGTGCCCCCTACGTAGGAATAGTACCCTGTGCCGGAGTAGACTGTCCAAAAATGGGAGTGCCCCCAGATGGGAGAGTGGTGGATGCGAAAGTGTTGTTACCAAAAATCCCATTCCAAACAAATGGTGACGAACCTACTGGCATACTATGCGCAGGTGTTCCTTGACTCCCAGCTCCAAATAAACTAGTGTGTGCAGGCTGCCCGATGGACTGTTGATGCAGACCACCAAGCGAAGGGGACAAAGGAGGAATATGACCTCCGGTGTAAGGAAAAGTGTTAAAAGGGACAGGAGTGCCCCCAAGTTGACCTTGCAGAGGAGAGTTGGAGATCCCTGCCCCCAGACCCAAAGTCTGTAAAGTGGAGTAACTGAGTGTAGGACTTGTACCTGAACTAGGCATACCGTATGAGAATGGAGGGCTTGTCGCACTAGGTGTGAAGGGGGGTGTGTCCATCGCCATAGATGGGGTCGATCCACTGTGCGATGTAGTTGCGGCCAAGACCATGGTGGCTCGGACTGACGATGATAAGTTAGGAGATTATTCTCCTGTGGTAGAAACTGTGGTGGGAATGGAAGAATTCCCAGAAGAAGTAACAACATTTGTTTCCATAGCTGTGTGAGGCACTGACGCATTCGTAAAATTGGATTGGTACAATAACCTGTGGCCAAGTATCAGTGGTTGGGGTTTCAACCGAGCCAATATTGGTGGTTGATTCCTCCAAGAGTTGTTCGGGCACAATGGTTTGTAACTCGGTCGCTTCGAAAGACCCTTGTTGGTCTAGCTTCCGCCTTAATGGTGGAGGGGGTGGCTCCAGTATAACCGGCGGTAGGCCCAGAAGCCTTCGTGACCACTGGAGCTCGGGATCCTCCACTGTGTGAGAAGATCCAAGAAACACTAAGGTATTCTACACATTCAAACAGTAACACACACTAAAAAAGTAGCCCCTAAGAGATAAGACAAGCAATCACTAAACTATTTGGAAGAACAGTTACAACAACCAACACTAGAGCAACTTACCGGTGCAAGTGCAACTCGAACACAGAAGCACCCTTCGGGTATACTCTACAAAGCGTGGCCCGATGTCTGTCCTAGGTACTATGGTATACCCCTGCAGTCACCTGTGTATGTCCCTAAAAATATTGGCAACTAGGTTGCCAGCACGTGAACAATCACCAGGCGGGTACCGTCGAAAGTCGGGTAGACCACAATGAGCAGGGTATCAAGCCCAAAACCTGTCAAGGGTATTGAGAGAAAATGGTATGGAAGACAACTGAGGACCTCAAATGGATTTGAGACCCACGAAGCCCCGTGGCAAATGCAAACGACGGAATCCCAAAACAAGCCCTCGATATGTGTTCTCCACTACTATTGGTCCGGCTTTGGAGGGGTTATCTCCGCTACCTTCCACACGCGACCTCATGTTTATCCCCTGTGTTAGAGGGGGGTCCCGGATAACTTCCACGAAACTAGACTTAGACACTCCCTATCGCAGACTCCAATGTTTGGTTTTGAATGGCCTTAAAGAGTTTCATCTCCAACCTAATCCAAGGCCCTAGTCCTGAACTAGTTTGTGAACCCTACAAACAAAAAGTCTAATAGATTTTAAATTAGCGTTACTTTTATGGGTTTTCTTACGTCATGGGGTATGAAGGTGAAACTGATGATGTGTAAATACGAAAGCAAAAATGAATGAAAAAAGATGGAAACAAAAGACTTGTACTAAATGCAAAATCTCAGCAACTTTTCACAAAGAAATATTTCTTTTCCTTCTCAATTTTTCTAAGATTTTATGCAGCAATCATAAAGAAATTTCACTCGACTACGATCTACTTATGTTCTAAATGCACTGCAAAAACTTATGAAACAAAAGACTTCTTCCTAGATAATGATGCAGAAACACACTCTTCAAACAAAGAAGAAAATGAAAAGAGATTTTTTATTTATTTAAGTGCAAATAAAACAACAAAGGGAAAATACCGACAATCACAAAACCAAGAAAAAAAAATTGTGGCTTAAAGCGCAGATCGAAAAGAATCAGAGTAAAGACATGCAACGAAAATCAAGAAAACAAAAGACTCTTACGCTTTTCTTAAAACCATAAAACAAAATTTTCTTTTTATATTTTCTGTCAACTATCAACTGAGAAACAACAAGCTAAGGGTAAGAGGCCCTAACCTACTGACTGTTCAACCCTAGACTCAAACACCTGAGAGGAACACTTCTCATCAGAGGAGGGGATGACTGCCCCACCCTGATTAAAAAGTAGCCTGTCAAGCACGCTACTGTCACTAAAATAGCACGCGTGCAAACACGCGCTAAGCTGAAACAGGAAGCGTGTACACGCGGGCTGACCTTGTACAGGCCACGTGTATGTATAATTCTAAGATAAAAATGAAAACATGCATTCCAACTCAGGAAGAGGCCTCTGGTATTGATAACAAGGGTCCCTTGAAGGCTTGGATGATTTTTCTAACAGAAAAGAAAAAATAATGCAAGGAATAACAAAGCGAAAAAAGCAATCTGAAATAGGACTATGAACCAGCAAGACTCAGACAAGATTCCAGAAAACCCCCTGAGAATGTATAATTTTGATAGGGAAGAGGTGGACTGCCTCTAAAGGTCTCTAAGCTCCTACATGCTATTGTTATCCCTACATCTAGCATTCACACATGAGCTGTAAGAGGATATGGTGTGCGTACACGGGTGCAGGCCTTATGTAGGCCGTGTGTACCTCTGTGTGTCCCGACAACTACCGTCAAGCAAAAGTCAGGGAAAACTAGTATGAAGAACCAAGCTCCCTGCTAGCTTAGACTTAACAGAAAAAGATAGGCAAAGAAAAACAAAAACCCTAAAGAGTATTCTCCCCAGTACGGTCGCCAATTCTGTTGTTGGGAAAAATACCCTATGGACTAGCAAACTAAGGTCAGACTTGCATGCATATTTTGACCATAAAGAAATTACTTTTTATCCTACCACCCAAAACTTAAACCCCTCGTTCACAATACATGCATGGAAAGGAACTACTAACCTTGTAACCGGTGTTCGATGTCGATCCTCCGTTGCGCTTTGACCACTTACTTGCGCTGCTCCTTCCAAAGATAACCTGCAATCAAAGAAAACAACTATGCATGCATGCTACTTCTCTACTTGAGGGTTAGAAATTAATTATAAATTAACCAAACCATAGATAACTCATGCATTGGGATGGGAAAAGTATTCTTTTATTATTTGAAAAATGAATCAACTTACAATCAAAGTCAAGACCGACCACCGCTCCTTGATCCTGATCCTAGGCTCCTCTTCGTTTTTCCTCCAACTGCTTTGCATTAAATCTCCTTTGGCATGAGGAAAGTCTAAAGGGTTGGGACAATGGATTACACAAATGGGCATAGTTTCTTCGCTATATTTTTTCCTCCTCCAAATGGTACCCCTACCCCTTCTTTTATAGGCTAGAAGGAGCTAGGGTTTTGGACGAACCCTCGGCCATGCATGGCTAGGAGTTTCAGTTAACTGACCCATAGCTTTTTGTTCCATTGACAAATTTCCTTTTTTCATGCTTTGTTAGGTACACGCGGGCTATAGTGAGCCAGCCAGTGTGCACACGCGTGCAGTAATGGGTTAGGGCGCATGGGCCTTGACACAAGAGGATTTCCAAAGAGTTGTTCAGCAGATGTTTTGGCAATGAAGGGATATGAGTTGGCCTGATGCCAGGTAAGCATGTGTGGTGCAATTTAGGGTTATAACAGACGTAGCCCCACACTGGGGTGAACCACGTATATCCTGTTTTGATGTGCTTTATGCAATGTTGTTCATGTTGTTTATGTATTTATCTCTTTAGTGCACTGATATTGATGTATTATAGATAGATCTATCGATGCTTAGTGCTTATGTATGATGAATGTTAGATAGGACTTGATGCTATGTGATAAATGATTAGATGTGCTTAATCTTGATTATTATTGTGCTGATCTGTAATAAGGGTTTAACCTGTGATGTGAATAAGGTTTAAGAACTAATGCATGCTATTGGCTAAGCTCTCTGTTAAGTGTTATAATCACAGTTTTGTGTCCTATATCGGTTGTAGACTCCTGAGTCCTACAACCCCCCCTGCCTCTACCTCGGGTGAGACTTCATCTGCTTCGTAGGTGTTTCCGAAAGGGCCAGTAGTTAGGATTTTGTTGGTGCATTGTTGAAGCGTAGAACCTTGGGTCTTCCCCTATTCCAACAAATGGTTCTGATGCCGGGACTGAAACTGTGATTGTCGGGACCTGAAACTATGATTGCTAGGAACTGAAGAAAAGAGAAATCTTTGTGCATAGATATATTATTGTAGTGTGCATTATTCTACTTGACTTATGAAGCTCTGTGCTAAGAAAGAAACCCGATCTGAATAAAAGAGGTAAGATCTTAAATCTTTGTGCTCTGGTAAAGGTAAGATAAGTGGAAAGTTTTTCTTCGAAAGTATGAATCTAGGTATGTTTGATAGATTTTGTCATAGTCTGAAAACTAGGGCACGGTTAGAAGAAAGAATGGATCTGAATAAATTTTATAGAGATAGTGAAAGATATGTTATTCCTATACATAGAAAGCAATTTTGGACTAACAAGTGGATGCAGGAAACTAGAAAGAATTTTTGCAGATTGAAGGTCCATCACTGTGATCCCAGTGCGCAGTACAGGAAAGGTTGGGGATCCTTTAAAATAAAGAGAGGATTGACACCATGTTACAATTGTAGAAGGTTGGGACATCTTGCTAAGGAATTCTCTGGTATAGGTCCCATTTGTATTTGTTGTAAAGCTATTGGTCATGAGGTTGAGGATTTCCCAAACATGATTGATAAAGTTGAAAAGATGAACACGAGACAAGAAAACTATAAAGAAGGTCCAAAGGCTAAGGATATGTTACAAAACCATAAATAATCAGAGATAATTTTATTACAGTTAAAATAAGAAATGAATGATCAAAGAGACATCAGTTTAACCAAGATATTAAAAAAGAAGCAGCGCATAGAAACAATAATAGGAGACTTTGGCATAGACTGTGTATTGAATGAAGAAACACATGTGAATATTATGCCAGAAATCACTTGGGAAATTTTGGGAAATCCTACTATGGTACCTTCATTGGGAAACATAGGATTGTATTAAGGAAATATGATAACCCTATGTGGAAGAGTTACTAATGTACCTATGATTTCCAATGAAACATCAACTAAAGAAGAATTTGAAGTCATTAAGTTTGTTGAGAATAACGACCCTTTTGAACTTTTGTTAGGAAAGACTTGGATTGAGAATGACCAGATCAGAAGGAAAGTAGAGGAGGAAGCTACAACACAAAAAAACAAGAATCAAGGGACTTCATAGCAAGAAAAATAACGTGACTAATAGAAGAATAGGAGGATAAGTCAAAGCAACAGAGGGCCAGAGAATTAGCTTTCAAATTTGAAAAAACACAAGAAGGCTTAAAGAACCTATCCATGCAGGAAAGAAGTGTATCCACCCTGGAAATAGTAAGAGAAGAGGTAATACCTTTGCACCTTGTGGAAGAACATCAACAGTGCGAAGTTACTAGGCTAAGAGAAAGTAAGAATAATAATGGAAAGATGAATCCAAAAACTTAGATCTATTGAAAGAAGGACAGAAAGATTAGTAATAACAAAAAAAAGTTAGAAAAACTATAAGAAGTTCCAGAGAAGACTTCGCAGAAGGAAGGCTTGCAGAACTTGAACCTCATCGGAATAACAGAACCACACATAATGGTACTTCTCCATGATGAAGCTATATGACCGTTGGAGGCATCACGACCATTAGAAAGACGCTCCAGAACAAATAGAAACACATGTATTGATGGAAATATCGTCATTGGACCATTGGGACCATGCCATAACATATGGATGCACATTGTGGACGTATTCCTACTCGTTAAAGAAATCTGTTACGACATTTCTTATTTAACCCATCGGACACTGCGCCGAGACCACTTTTTTGAAACTGAGTTATCCATGCTAACAGAGAACCGATTGCATACCGCGTTGTGTTGTCTAGACCTCGTCATCCATTTGATTACCTTGTCTATCTATTCGCCTACCCGATCTCTGCGATTACAAGTGTGAATATCTGGCGAACGTAGTGCAGTAGAGAAGTTGGCGGAGGAAATTCTTGTGGATATCATGACTCAGAAAGTCATGTCTGTAGGAATATAGGAATCGTTGACTGGTGGATTGCAAGCATCCCCCTCGACCGAACGATGGTCTAGCCAAACCGCGACTAAGAAAAGAATCAAACATCGCGATGATCTGGCTAACGCGAAGCAGATCCCGTCGGTCTTTCCATACTACATCCCGCCTTTTACTGAAACAGTTAGCCATGACAGTGTCCCACATCATTTCTAATACGCGTTGATCGCTGCGTACCTCGCGAAGGGGATACGCTCAGTTGGACCCCAGTTGGGACTGACCCTAGCTCTCAATATCAGTGAATTCAACCTCGAAGACCGGAAGAACTATGTGATTCTTGCACCACATAGGTACTTGAAGAAGACGACTAGGAAGAAGCCCAATATAGTTCCCCAGTCATGGATTAAGGAGCTCGTGCAATCCATGATCTTGAACGTGATGAAGATCCTCCACTTCGGCTGAAACTAGGAAGTTAACGATTATGTTAAACTCCTCATGTCGTGCTACCATGGAGGGTATATGTGGCTTGATAGGGGCGTGACTGTGGATCCAGTGCACATCCACTTGATCACTAGATTGAGAATGCAAGGACCGAACCCTCACCAGTTCTACCTAGGGAAGACGTCAGATCACTCCTTGGACTAGTGTATAAAAGAAGACTATGACGATGTAGAGAAGGGGAAGAAAGGCTACAAGGTAGCCTCCATATAGGATGGTGTAGTGCGCCCAACTTGTTAGTTGATCACTGGAAAGACCATCAGAAAGACCCATCTGACACAAGTCACAGGGTTTGTAGTCGACCTCAAAGGGAAGTGTGTCGAAGGAATGTAGATGAATTGGGTTGGTTAACTTGTCAATGAGTTGGAGAAGGACTACCACGAAGCGCAGGACCAAGGCTACGAGTTTGATTTCAGTTGGTTACTGAATTTAATTGCATTTGTCGCTTGGAAAATGATGGAGGGCGTGAAATTTCTGGAAGTTGAGCCATTAGAACCATTGGTCGCAAGGTTCGTTGCCTTGTGGTATACAAATGATATGGTGAAGCAGTGGTAGTTGAACGTTGTCTTCCATTTTTATTACCTACAAATGATGCACACCATTGAATCATTCCCCCGAATGACCCCGAATACCTTGCATCAATACAGACCAGTCACAAAGTTTCACACAGACCGATACTTCATATACATCAATACATGTAGGGATGACAACAAGGAGGAGCTGTAGTCTTACCATAAATTGACCAACGAAGACATGGAAGAGATCACTAAGGAATGTCCAGTAGAATTCCTTGTATCGATCGAAGATGCATAACTGTCTGACCTCGACATCATCGGAAGTCCTTTGGTCACATAGACTGAGTATGATGGACAGAGCAAGGCAAAGAAAAAGAAGAAAAAGGAGAAGGAAGAAGTACAATGTTGGCATGTTTATAGGAAGAGTGTGCTTGTCACTGATGGAAAGAACAACAATGACGATGGAAGACAGGAAGTAAGAAATGATAACACTTGAATAAGTCCTCTTTTATGAAGATAGATCTCAGGAGGAAAAGTGAAGATGAGACCTTTCAAATTGTTTCGCAGAAGAAGGTTCGGAGGCCAAAACCTTTGAATACTTAGAAAATATTCTAAGTTAGAAGAAATCGTAAGCTTAGGAGGAGGAGCGAAAGTGGTCGTCGGATCAAGCACTGTGAAGAATCTGGACCATTGGATTAGAGTCCAGATAAGAGGAATGAGCATACAGAGTAGGAGAACAGATCTTAGGCGTTAGATCTGAGCACGTGGACCAACCGTCATTGGATCCAGAGGTAAGTGCATGGGATTTAATTATTTTATATTTCACAGGAGAAGTGGACTCACAAAGTCCCAAGGTTTTGAGGTCTATCGGAACTGTCCATCATCGAGGAGGACACGTGGAAACAGATAAGCAGATTTGCATAATCATGAATCGAAAGAACTGCGTCGAGCAGTCCGCAGACATAGTGAAGCACGAAATCATGAAGTAATTATGGACCATTGGATCAAGAAAGGAAAGGTGGAAGTAGATCTAAGAGTTTGAGGATTCAAACTTCAGAGTATTTTCAAGGAGGATAGTTGAAAGCCTCTGAAGAACAAAGTCGTGAAGAAATTATGGACCATTGGATCCAGAGGACACGTGGCGATAGATCAACGCTTTTCTGATTCGAAAATTGGGAAAGCCAGAGGTAGGAGTGAATTCCCGAGATAGGAACTTGCAAAGTTTGAGTTCGCAAAATTGATCACAGTCATTGATCATGGAAAGTCATGGACCATTGATCTAGTTCAGAGTTCAAAAATCAGGAAACGTAAGAAAGGAGGTGATCTAACTTCCGACATCACAAAGTGCGAAGTTTCGAAGTGCATAGAGGATATCCAAGTCGTTGGATCACATAGGGTCATGAAATGTTGATCTGACATGACAAAGTTTGGAGTTCGGGAGTTTTAACTTCGAAGAATGGAGGAGAGTCGGGGTGAATCACAACTAAATATCCGATGTGTGAATTCGTGAAGCACCTTCTTGGTTAGCGAGTGGTCACAGCGAGTGGTCACGTGGAGAGGAAACTTGCACCCAGTGCTAGTTCGCATAGGTGAAGTTCGCAAGGAGCTTCTTCACTAGGACCTCCTGTAACTGACATAGAAGACCTCATGTAACTGTCAAAGAATCTCAACTGTAACAAAGAAGATGAAGGGTTGCACTGGCAGAGAAGCCAAAGAATCTCTAGATAACCACCACTGATGATGAACAGACTTAGGATAACCGCCAGAGAAGACGAAGAGTTGCGAGTATGATCTGGCATAGAACTTGGGATGATAAAAACATCCAGAACAGAGAAGAGAGTGGGCCTTTTCTGAGTTATGCATGTAGGTAGAAGGTGGGCGAGAGTAGGATCTAAAGGGCATGTAAGAGGCACAACAAAAAGAATGAATATGGAGCACAGAGCATAAAATGTAGAAGAAAAGATTAATAGTAAGGCAGTGGTGCGTAGGAGGAGAAAGAGCACAACATAGAAGCAGAAATATGCAGAATTTGAAGAGCATAGAAGTTGAAGAAGGAAGAGGAGACATCAAGCTGTAACAGATCAGATCAGAGACAAATCAAGTAAGTAAGTTTTATAATCAGGGTGGTATGGTAGTGCTAGGGAGGACTATGGTCCTCTATTATTCAAGTCAGTGCTTGAATACTAGGAGTTGGTGCTTCCATATAGTTGGTTCTAGAGAAACCCGGGAGTCAGTGCGTCCATCTAGTTGGTTCTAGAGAAATCTGAGAGTTGGTGCTCTCTGCAAGTTGTAGCTTGCTATCAGAGGTTGTAGCCTCATATTTGAGTTGGTGCTCAAAGATTGTGATATACATGAAACTTGGATCTTGATTGACATCCTAAGAAGAAGAGGTTTTCTCCCTTTATGGGTTTCCTCATGAAAATTAGTCTCTCTGTGTATTATGTGTGATTGATCAAATATTTTATATCTATGCATGTTAAGTTATCAGTAACACATTAAATAATAATCTAGAAATATTCGGAAAAGAACAGGAAAAGTTTCAATATTATATATATAACTGATTCACCCCCCCCCCTCTCAGTTATTTTTCCAAAAATTGGTATCAAAGTCGGTGCCTTTGATCAAAGGTAGATACATAAGTTCGAACATGACTAGTCATGAAGGAAGTTCAACTTATAGAGCCCCTCTATTTGATGGAGCAAACTTTGCCTTCTGGAAAATAAGGATGATAACATATTTAATGTCTTTGGGTGTTGATGTTTGATATGTCGTTGAAACTAGATATGTGAAGCCTGTAGTCTTGGCCTCAAAAGATGATAAGATGGAGTTTAGATTTAATGCAAAAGAAATGAATTCCATCCTCAATGGACTTGCAGAAGCTGATTTTTTCAAAGTCATGCATTTTGATTCAGCAAAAGTTATGTGGGACAAGATGATAAGTAGTTATGAAGGCAATGAAAAGGTGAAAGAAGCAAAAATTCAGACTCACAGACTGAAATTTGAGCAGTTAAAGATGGATGAATATGAATCTATCAGTAAGTACTTCTTACGTATAGAAGAACTTGTCAACACTATGAAAGGTCTAGGTGAAATGATAGATGAATCTTTTCTAGTCCAGAAAATATTAAGATCTCTTCCTAATAGATTTAACTCAAAGGTCTCTGCTATAGAGGAAATAACTGATCTCAAAATGTTGACACTAGATCAACTTCTTGGAACCCTAACTATTTATGAAATGAGAATCAACAAAGGAAAATCCACTACAAGAGAGGCATCCTTTAAAGAAGAGAAAAACAAAGACTCCGATATAGATGAGATTGAAGCAAATTTTGTGAGAAGACTGGCGAAAGGATTAGGCAAATACAAAGGTAAGCTTCCCTTCAAATTTTTCAAGTGTGGTAAGATAGGTCATTTTGCAACCAAGTTTCCTCAAAAAATAAAGGATCAGACATATGACGATGAAGAGAAGCATAAACACAAAAAGGTCTATAAAGAGAATAATTTTAAGAAGAAAATTCTTTGTGTAAACAATGATGACGATCCTTCAGATGATGAAAACAATGACTCTTCTATTGAAAGTAAAATAAATTATTGCATGCTAATAGATTTATAAGATCTACACACTAAATATGTAGGAAGTGATTTCGTTGATTGTGAAGTAGTAACAAACCTTGAAGAAGAAATTGTCAATGCCATGGAAGAGGTTGATAGACTTAGAGAAAAGAAAAGAAAAGAAAAACAATTACTGCTCAGGTATGAAAAAACATGCAATGAACCATATGAAGAAATTGTTCTGTTGAAGATTAATTTAGAGGAAGCTAAGAATAATGAATTCGCCCTCAAACAACATTTGAAGGAAGCCAAAACAAAAGGTGAAAAATTGGAAGTTGAAGTAGTGTCTGTCAAAAAAGATCTAGAGAAATTCCAGGCCTTATATCATCAAAATCTGACAAGTATTAAAGCCTCAGAAGGATTAGCCACCATTCTGAATCAACAAAGGAAACCAAAGTTGAAAAATTGTTTTGGTTATGAAGAGGGATCAAGTAGTGGTCAGCCAAGCAACAAATAATCCATCAAGTTTGTCAAATCTACAACCATTGACAACAACAAACCTGCAGAAACAAAGGAAGACAATCAACCGCCAAGGAGGAGTAAAGAAAAAGGTACCAAAACAGAATCTGTAGAGCAAAGAAATAATACACCCTCTACTCAAGGAAATCATCAACATGGAAGAAATCAACCTGCTCAAAGAAGAAAGTCATTTTCCAGGTACAAATATTTTTTCTATGGATATTTTTTTTACTGTTCTAACTTTGGCCATAAAGTTGTAAATTATTCTTTAAGATTTAGACATGAGCAATCAAGACACCCAAGGAATAAATATCTGCCACAACAAAGAATGAGAAAACCAAGTAACAAACAACCACAGACTGCAAATCATGTGATGGATAGGAAAAAGACGCAGATTAAGCATAACAATCATTATGATCCTTTATTCAATGAACCTGAATTCTACATTTGCCATAATTATGGACATAAAGTTGCAAATTGTCCCTTAAAGAACTATAAGCCATATTCAAATCGCAGAGCTGAAAACATCAAGATTTGGAAGAAGAAAGAAGATGACAAGTGTGGATTAGTGTTGTCATCTCAAAGACAAAAGAACCCCTGGTATATTGACAACAGATTCTCCAGGAATATGACAGGTGACAAAAGCAAGTTCCTATCACTCAAAGAAATTAAATCAGGAATTGTGACTTTTGGAAATGATGCTCCAGGAAAGATCAGAGGTAAAGATCTAGTAAGCTTAAGTAATGGAAGAGGCAAAGCTCAAGATGTATTATTTGTTGATGGATTAAAGCATAATATTCTTAGTGTCAGTCAAGTGTGTGATAGAGGATGTGAAGTCACTTTCACTGCCAAGGATTGTAAAATAAAAACAGTGAACATAGGAGAGTTGATTGCAAAAGGGGTTAGAACTGAAAACAAAGTCTATGTTCTAAAGGAACATAAGGAGGAATGTCATTCAAACAAATTTGATGAAAGTTGGTTATGGCACAGAAGGCTTGGATACCTGAGTTTTGATCATATTGTCAAGATGAATAATGAAGGTGTTGTGAAAGATCTTCCAAGAATATCTAAGCCTCATAATTATGTATGTGAATCCTGTCAAATGGGGAAGCTGACTCATGCTCAATTAAAATTGAAGAGTTTCACATCTTCAGAGAAATAAATTCAAATTGTTCATATGGATCTGTGTGGACCATCATGAAAGGAATGAACTAGAGGAGAACGTTATTTTATGCTGGTCATTGATGACTTCTCCAGACTTACGTGGGTTGCATTTCTAAGAGAAAAATATGATGCATTTGAGAAGTTCAAAACATTTAAGGCATTAGATGAGAATCAGATAGGAAAAAAGTTAAAGGCAATTCACTCAGATAGAGGAGGAGAATTTATGTCAAGAGATTTCAAAGAATTTTGTGACAAACATGGAATTAAAAGAGAATATACTATTCTAGGTACTCCTCAACACAATGGAGTTGTAGAACGCCAAAATAGATTAGTTCAACAAATGGCAAGGGATATGATGAGTGAAAGGGACATTTCACAAACCTTTTGGGTGGAGGATGTTCACATGAATATTCATATTCTAAACAAAGCGCATCTAAGGTGAAATAGTGATAAAACTCCATATGAGTTTTGGTTTGGTCGACCTGCATCAATCAAGCACTTCAAAGTATTTGGAAGTAAATGCTACATCAAAAATAATGATGATCATCGGGGAAAATTTGATGGTAGAGCTGATTAAGGTATCTTCTTAGGATATGAAATGAACAGTAAAGGATACATATGCTTTAACAAAATAATGCATAAATTAGTAGACTGTATTGATGTTCGAATTGATGAAGAAGCTCTTGTAAAAGATCAACAGAGAATAAGCACCAAGTCAGATGAAGAAGATGATGAGAATAATGAAAATGAAGAACAACAAATCTCAGAGTCACAAGAAGATGATGAATTAGGTGGAGAAGAGACACCCATACAAGAAGAGTCAAGACAACAATCAACATCAAATCCTTCCTCTAGAATTACTCAAAAGAATCATCCTGTAAGTCAAATAATTGGTGATAAAGACAAAGGTGTACAAACTAGGAGAAGGATAATCAAAGACACTGAGAAATCACATATAGACTTCATATCCATGGTGGAACCCAATAAATTTAATGAAGCTAGTAAAGATGTAAATTGGTTAAAAACAATGAATGATGAACTGGATCAGATTGAAAAGAATGAGACTTGGGAACTTGTTCATAGGCCAACAAATAAAAATGTAATAGGATCCAAATGGGTCTAAAAAAATAATATGAATGAGCAAGGAAATATTATAAGAAATAAGTCTAGATTGGTCTGCAAAGGGTATGCTCAAATAGAAGGACTGGATTTTGATGAAACATTTTCACCCGTAGCAAGATTAGAAGCTATTAGAATGTTTCTTGCCTATGCTTGTCATAATAAGTTTAAAGTCTATCAAATGGATGTCAAGTAAACTTTTCTAAATGGAGATCTAAAAAAAGAAGTCTATATGGAACAACTAGAGGGTTTCCAACTGACAGATAACCCTGACTTTGTCTACAAGCTAAAGAAATTCCTATATGGGTTGAAACAAGCTCCTCGTGCCTGGTATTATAGACTGGATAAGTATCTTCAAGACAAAGGGTTCAAGAGAGGAGCAGTTGACTGCAATCTACACATCAAAACAGAGGATAATGATTTTCTCATTGTGTTGGTCTATGTAGATGACATCATCTTCGGAAGCAATAATGCTTCATTGGTACAACGATTTGCTTCTACCATGTAGTCTGAATTTAAAATGTCTATGATAGGGGAACTGTCATTTTTTCTTGGTCTGAAAATTATTCAAAGTTCTGAAGCAATATTTCTTTCTCAGGAGAAATATCTAAGAGAAATGTTGAAAAGGTTTCAAATGGAAGATTCTACACCTGTGAGCACACCTATGGTCACTGGATGAAAGATAAGAAAGGATGATGAATCACC
Source organism: Picea engelmannii (assembly GCA_009831015.1). Lineage (NCBI taxonomy): Eukaryota > Viridiplantae > Streptophyta > Pinopsida > Pinales > Pinaceae > Picea > Picea engelmannii. Next base: position 37,335 of record ML785495.1, on the reverse strand, counting down.
TGATATTGATCAAAGTTCATATAGGTCTATGATAGGCAATATTCTATACATCACAACATCCCATCTTGATATAATGCAAGTTGTTGGAATGGTAGGTCATTATCAGTCTACTCCTAAAAAAATTCATTTAGCAGTTGTCAAGAGGATATTCAAATATTTGAAGGGTACAATGACTTATGGTATTTGGTATCCTAGAAATCATAATTTTCAACTGACTGCATATTCAAATGTTGATTGGGAAAATTTTTTAGATAAGAGAAAGAGCACCAGTGGAGGTGCATTCTTCTTAGGAGATTCTCTTGTAGCATGGTTGAGCAAGAAGAAAGGTTCCATTTTCTTATGAACTACATAAGTTGAATACATTGCATCTACCACTTGTTGTGCCCAAGTATTTTGGATGATTCAGACACTTGCATACTTGGTGGTAAAGTATACTGCACCGATCCCAATTCATTGTGATAATACAAGTGCAATTAGTGTGTCAAATAATCCTATATTTCAGTCCAAGACCAAGCATATACCCATCAAGTATCACTTATTTATGGAACAGGTAACCAACACTATTATTTATTTGCATTATATTCCATCGAAAGATTACATTGCTGATATCTTCACTAAACCGCTTGCAAACGCTCAGTTTGAGTATCTACGCAAAAATTTGGGTGTGACCCTGTTATCAAGTTAAAATAGTCTATGTAATCAGGGGGAGAGTGCTCACAGTATATCTAATCATGGGGAGAACAACGTCACTCTCATTTTTATTTTACATTGATGTCAAAGGGGGAGGAAAAGGTGTGGTCTGGATGCTACAGTGGGAGGTCTAAGAAGAATAGTGCAACCTTTCAGGGTTTCCATCAATGCCAAAGGGGGAGATTGTTGGCATGTTTACAGGAAGAGTGTTATTGCCATTGATGGAAAGAACATCATTGGATATGAAAAATAGGAAAGAAGCAATGATAGCACCAGAAGAAGTCCTCTTTTATGAAGACAGAGCTCAAGAGGAAAAGCGAAGATGAGACCTATCAATTGGTTTTGTAGGAGAAGGTTCGGAGGCTGAAACCTTTGAGTACTTAGAAAATCTTCTAAGTCAAAAGAAATGTAATCTTAGGAGGAGGAGTGATAGTGGTCGTTGGATCGAGAACTGTGAAGAATATGGACCAATGGATAAGAGTCCATACAGGACGAACGAGCACACAGAGGAGGAGAATAGATCTTAGGTGTTAGATTTGAGCACGTGGACCAAACGTCATTGGATCTAGAGGTAAGTGCATGGGATTTAATTCTTTTAGAGTGCATAGGAGAAGCAGACTCATGAAGTCCCGAAGTTCCTAGGTCTATTGAAACCATCCATCATCGAGGAGGATACATGGCAGTAGATAAGTAGATTCGAAGAATCATGAATGGGAAGAACTGCATCGAGCAATCCACAGACATCGTGAAGCATGAAGTCATGAAGTAATTTTGGACCGTTGGATCGAGAAAGGACAGGTGGAATCATATCCAATATTTCGAGGATTCAGACTTCGAAATATTTGCAAGGAGGATAGTTGAAAGCCTCCGAAGCACGAAGTCATGAAGAAATTCTAGACCATTGGATCTAGAGGACACGTGGCGAGATATCACTGCTTCACTATTTCACAAATCAGAAAATCCATAGGTAGTAGTGAATTCCCAAGACAGGAACTTGTGAAGTCCGATTTCGCGAAATTGATCACAACCGTTGATCGTAGAAAGTCACGAACCGTTGATCTGGTTTGAATTTCATAAATTGAGAAACAAAAGAAAGGAGGTGATCTAACTTCCGACATCGCAAAGTGTGAAGTCCCGAAGTGCGTAGAGGAGATCTGAGCTGTCGGATCACAGAGGGTCGTGGACCGTTGATTTGACATGAAAAAGTTTGGAGTTCAGGAATTTGAACTTTGAATAATGGAGGAGAGTCGAGGTGACTCACAGAAGAATATCTAATGTGCGAAGTTGTGAAGCACCTTCTTGGTTAGCGAATGGTCACAACCAGTGGTCACATGGAAAGGAAACTTGCACCCGGTGCTAGTTTGCACGAGTGAAGTTTGAAAGGATATTCTTTGCGAGGACCTCTTGTAACTAACAGAGAATACCTCCTATAACTGTTAGAGAAGTTCAAATATAACAAATAAGATGAAGGGTCGCACTACCAAAGAAGCCAAATAATCTCAGGATAATGACCATTGATGATGAACAAACTCAAGATAACCACCAGAGAAGATGAAGAGTTGTGAGTACGATCTGGTAGAGGACTTTTCATGATAAAAACATGCAGAATAGAGAAGAGAGTGGGCCTTTTTTGATTTATGCATGCGGGTAGAAGGTGGTCGAGAGTAGGATCTGAAGGGTATAGAAGAGGAACAATGCATAGAATTCAGATGGAGCACAAAGCATAAAATTTAGAATAAAATATAGATAGTAAGGTAGTGGTGCTCAGGAGGAGAAAGAGCGCAACATAGAAGAAGAAATATGCAGAAGTCACAGAGCATAGAAGCTGAAGAAGGAAGAGGAGACATCAAGTTGTAACAGATCAGATCAGAGATAGATCAAGTAAGTAAGTTTTATAATCAGGATAAGGGTGGTTTTAGGAAGGACTGTGGTCCTCTATTATTCAAGTCGGTGCTTGAATAATGGGAGTTGGTTCTTCCATCTAGTTGGTGCTAGAGAAACCTGGGAGTCAATGCTTCCATCTAGTTGGTGCTAGAGAAATCTAAGAGTTGGTGCTCTCTGCAAGTTGTAGCTTTCTATCAGAGGTTGTAACCTCATATTTGAGTTGGTTCTCAAAGCATGTGATGTACATGAAAGTTGGAGCTTGATTGACATCCTAAGAAGAAGAGGTTTTCTCCCTTTATGGGTTTCCTCATGAAAATTAGTCTCTCTTTGTATTCTATGTGATTGATCAAATATTGTATATCTATGCATATTAAGTTATCAACAACACATTAAATAATAATCTAGAAAGATTTAGAAAATAACAAGAAAAGTTTGAAGCTTATATATATAACTGATTCATCCCCCTTCTCAGTTATTTTTCCAACATAGAGAACATAGAAAGTGATGAGAAAGACAATGCATCGGAGGAAACTATGCTTGATTCACCTGAAGGAGGAGGAGACAAAGTGAACCAAGAGGAAGGAGGGGAAGAAGGAGACAAGAATGAAAAAGGAAAAGTGACACCTCCAAAGGATCCCCTTACAGAGGCCGAGACATCAAAGAAAAGGAAGGTTTATCCGCAGAAACCCTCATCCAGAAAGAAGACCCGAGCCAATAAGCCTCAATTGAAGAATGTGCTCACAGTGGATGATGTAGATCTCATCATCGCAGCCATAGAAGAAGCTTAAGAAGATATCATGTAGATACATGAAGTGAAGCAAGAAAAATTGTATGACAGAATAGAGAAGGATCTCAGAGACATATGACAAGCCATCTACTCAAACTGCATAGTGTCTACTATGTCGTTGTCATCAGAAATTGCAAAATTGTGGGATGATCCCACCCAATTACGAAGGCTAGCAGATGCAACCGAGGCTCGACTTATTCAAGTCCAAGAAGAAAAGGAGTAGGCCACAGAGGCCTTGAAGCAAGAAAAGGAGGAGGCCTTAGAGCAACTTCAACTTGTGCAGCAAGAGAAATATGAAATTAGAGTGAAGTTCAAAGAGGACAAAGAGAAGATGCAGAAAGAAAAAGACCAGTTACTTGCAAAGAAGACTATGGTTAAAGAGGTAGTGACTAGATAAATTTGCCCTGTGTCGGGCTTGGCACAATAGGAAGAAGAGTCCATTGAGATGCAAGTGGGGAAGCTCATTGAGTCCATTCATTAGCTTCAAGAAAGGGTCATGGAACTAGAAATCCAAGCAGTTTTGAGCACTCTATAAGAAGTGCGCGATCAGAGGAAAGAAGCTACCATGAATGGAGTAGAAATAATTAGGGCACGTGCCTCAGAGTGTAAGAAATTAAATGATCAAAGTGTGCAGACCTATGAGCACCTTGCAGAATATCTATAGTTGAGGAAATTGGAGGCACAACTCTAGGAGGCAAAGCAACAGGTGTCCACCATACAATCACAACTAACGTTTCTTATTGTCATTGAGAATATGAAGAGGTCACAGGAGCAACGTACAGTCTAGCAAAAGGTCACTGCTATCCAGAGCAAGTTTATGGAAGTGACACAAAGACTCCAGCCACTGCAGGATGAAGCCTGCATGATTTTTGAAGAATTTGAAGGATAAGGCTCGCAATTATACCAACTAGTTGCTACAGTGGATCAATGCCTGGAAGGGCCTATTATTGAGTAAGTCATTTAGGAGTTTTCCGAGAAGGAGGATCTAGCAAAGCAACAAGTTGAGGTAGCTCGAGCTAAGCTAGAGGCCTTCAAAGCAGCCCTGCCCAGATCTGAGTGACTCGAGACGAGTCACATGTAAGTGTTGGGGGTCTATTGCCCCTCAACCAAGTTTTGAGAGAACATTGGTCATGTTTGACCATTTTTTGGACTTCGACAGGCTGGTCAAAGATGGAGCACCCAAGTGGAGATGAGATAGCGGGATCTTGATCATTTTGATGGATTTTTGGGTTATTAGGGTTTATGTAACGGGTATGGGATGTCAGCCCATGGGTTTACCCATGTTTATGGATTTTTGTAATGTATAAATAAGTAGCTAGGCGGTGAAATTAGGGTGGCTAAGTGTAAGTGTTAGCTATGTGAAAATACTTGTAATTGGCTTAGTGTAAGAGAATGTAAGTTTCTTTGTGCACAAACGTTGTATGTAATGCTTTGTGTTATTGAGGAGTTGGATCTGTGCCTTGACTTAGTTTTGGAGGAAGGTGGATCTAGTGTGTTGTGCGCAGATCACCTATCTAGTGCGAAGCTAATCTCTGTGGCTTTGTGCACAGGAGAAGAAGAATGTATAAATCTTGAAGACTAATAAAGAATAAGAAGAGTTGGTGGACGTAGCCCCACACTGGGGTGAACCACGTATATCCTATGTTGATGTGATTTGTGCAATGTTGTTCATGTTGTTTATGTATTTATCTATTTAGTGTGTTGATCTTGATGTATGATAGATAGATCTATCAATGCTTAGTGGTTATGTATGATGAATGCTAGATCTGAGTTGATGCTATGTGCTAAATGATTGGATGTGCTTAATCTTAATTATTACTGTGTTGATCTGTAATAAGGGTTTAACTTGTGATGTGAATAAGGTTTAAGAACTAATGCATGTTATTATCTAAGCGCTTTGTTAAGTGTTGTAATCACAGATATATGTCCCATCTTAGTTGTAGACACCTGAGTCTTGCAACCCCCCCTGCCTCTACCTCAGGTGAGACTTCATCTACTTCGCAGGTGTTACCGAAAGGGCTGGTAGTTAGGGTTTTGTTGGTGCGTTGTTGAAGCGTTGAACCCTAGGTCTGCCCCTGTGCCAACAATGTTGTAAGGATTTTTTGACACTGGAGCTACTCCAGGCATTAGTTTTATAGAGAAATCAATATCTCTCTTCAGGGGTAGTCTGGGTACCTCCTAGAATACATCCTCAAAATCCTTTAATACTGCATGGTATTCAATATTTGACACCTTATCCTTAGGTGCTTCTTCCATATGGGCTGCAAATATTTGTAAGTCCTTCCTATAACACTTCTTACGATGCATTGCTGAGATTTCTCTAACAGTAACTGCCCTTGGGATTCCCTGCACTTTCCTTGGGTTTCCTTCCTCATCTAGGCAAGTAAATGTCTTGTTACGACAGTCTAATATGGCATGGTTCTAGTCCAACCAATGCATCCCAATTAGACAGTCATAGGAACCTAAAGGTAAGATGTTCAATTCATCCCTTGTGCTCAATCCATTCATGTCCACTGGAGAGGATTTAACCAACTCAACAACCTTTCTCTTGGCTCCTGTAGCCAACTACACTAACCAAGATTTTACATGCTTGTCTCTTGGAAAATGTAAACTTTCCACTATTCTAGGATCTATATAACTATGACTAGCTCCTGAATCAATTAAAATAGTAATTGTTTGGTTGTTTATCATACCTTCCACTTCAATCATATGTGATTGATATTCTTCTTGCTTGTTTTCCAGGGCTGCGTAGATCCTTGGTACAATTCTGCCCATGTCCTCCACTGTTTCTGCCTATTGAACATTATGGATAGCTCTAACCTTGTCATTTCTATTGGGGAAATATCTGTACCTATTATTTCCTTTACAACCCTAACATTCCATAGGTGGTTGTCATGGCATTTTCCCACCTATTTCAGCCTTCCTGGGCTCTCTAAAAACTGGCTGTCCTTGAGGGATATTTCTAAAAAAGGATGGCTTAGTTCCCTTCTTCCTCTGATCCATCTTGGATTTCTTCTTGTCTTCCCAAGCCTTTCAGAAAGTGGGCTTTTCTCTTTGTTGTTCATATAATCATTTTTCTCTCCTTATAGTTTCTTCCATAGTTTTAGGATTATCATACTGGATCTTGTCACTGATGGGAGATGGTAGTCCACTCATATACCTTTGAATTTTGACAATCTCATCTTTGATGAAAGGGACATACTTCAACAATTCCAAAAAACTTCGTTCATATTAATCAATGGTCATGCTACCCAGCTTGAGTTCAAAGAACTCTTTCATCTTTCTGTCATAGTATCTCTTAGTCAAGTATTTATTTTCGAAATACTTCTTGAATTCCTTCCAAGTAAAACTTTTCTCTTTAATGTGCCACACCTGCACAAGTTTATCCCACCACATGGATGCCTGTCCTTTTAGTTGATACATTGCAATTCTTCCTTTTGCATGAGAGTTATAATTCTATAGTTGGAAATATTTCCTCATGCCAAGAACCCATGTCTCGGCATGTACCTCCTTCATGTTCTCTCCATCAAACATAGGAGGTTTAATCTTTTTCATTTCACCCTTCAATTCATCCACTCCAGATCTCCTATGCTTTTTGATAGCAGATGGGATTAAACTACTATGGTCCCTCCTCTTGGAGTTCCCTTGGGATTGATGAGGGTGTCTGCCAACACTCCTTGATTTCCTCTTTTCATCAGGAGACCTGTGACTTATTGAGTTACTGGAGTCACTCTCCTTATCCAATTTATTTTCTATCCTTTACAGGATCTATATCAAATTTATGTTGAATTCTCTCTATTGTTCCTTGGCTTTCATGAGCTTTATGTTCTCTGCTCGGTGAGTTTGGACATCTTTCTGCAATATTTCAATGATTTTCATCATGTTTCCTTCCTTATATATCTCTTCTCCATGCCCATTGGAGTTTGATCCTTCAACTCCCAAACGAACATCCATTCCTTTAGCTTCATTCTCTGAAGTGAAAGCATTATGTGCCTCCTCGATTTCTCTACACTACGTGGCAATTCGGTTCGGTTCTGACAATCGTTAATTCTGCAAACACAATGTGCAGTCAATCGGAATTTGTCAATCCATTAGGCCTTAACAAATTCCACAGTATTCATAAACCAATATGATTCAAGAAAACTTTCAGATTCCATTTTCTTTCTGAGCTCTGCTCTGCAATGATTTTTCGGGTACTAGCCCCTTTTTCTTAGCCCCCAACCCATGCAACCACAGGCTGTGGGAAAGTGCCTTAACATCTAATGGCTGACACCCACTGTGGAACTTCGGGCATCTAAGCTCCGGGACTTCAGACCTTCATAGCTTTGGGAATTTGGAGGATTTCACATCCGCACACCCCCAACGCCCCAAACCATTAATCTACAAACACTTCCATGTAAACTTTGGTGACATTATTACGCCTCGTCACCTCGGAATTACAAATTTTTTTAAAGTTCTTCCTTTCGTTCCCTTATGAACCATTCTTCAGGAGTGTCAAGTCTCTGGACTTCACAACTAGCACCACGTGTCCACTATGACTCACGTTTTCCATACTTTAACTAATATACTAAATAGTCACATCACTTAACGCCTTTCAAATTGTGGGGGCATGCATCCACAGTTTGGAGTAAACTGCCTTTTGTCCCACAATTCGTCTGACGTTGACACGTAATCCCCTGGGAAAATCATGGTTTGGATTGTAGGACCTCCCTGAGAAATTAATTCCTGTGCAATTTGGGTCCCCGCAATTCCTCCTGGCCATTGATATGGATGTATCATGATCAATGCTAGTGTGGGCCTGCCAACCTTTAACTATGTTATTCAACCTCAGGGCCCACATAGTACAACTCTCAACATTCTGGGTGGGGGCACATGGTAGGTATAGGAGAGGTCCATGTCACCTCTAGGTGACATCATCATGAATCACCACTTTGGCTCTTCAATATTTGGAGCTTTGGACTTCGAGAGTTTCAAATCCTTTATGCTCGCTTTTTCCCATAGCACTTTCCCCCAGATTTCACAATATACCAATGCATGTCCTCCTTCACAATCAACGACTATGAGTGACTTCGACACTTTGGGATTCGGGAGTTTCAAACTCACAGCACTTGCCTCCTCCCTAAGTACTTCCACCCGAAGTACACGATCTCTTGACATGTGTCTCCCCCTTGATCTGACAACCACTATCCACTTCGTCTCTTCAAGATTTGGGAGTTTCAGACTCCTGCAGACTCGTTACTCCTAGAGTGCTCTCACCCGAAGTTCATAATCTACCGACGCATGTCGTTCGCAACAAACTGTTGCGATCTACTTCAGCCTTCAGGACTTCGGGAGTTTGTCATACTCCACACTTGAAATCCTTCGAAGTGACTTTCCCTAAAGTCTCAGATATGTTGGCATGTACCCCTCTGGCGACCAATGACCAAGATCTACTTCATCTATTTCACTTTCTCCTCAATCACAAAAATTTTGAAGTTCTCTCACTCTGAAGTTGTGGATCTTGTGCCACCTATCAAACTGGATCGGACAATTGTCAATCCTTTGCACTCAGATCCGATGACCTAGGATATTTTTCCTCCTCAATGCGCTCCTTTCCTTTCTTGTACATAGATCTAACAGTCCGGAATCCTTCCAACAATAGATATGACGACTATTGTCATTCCTCCTTCTCAACTTCATTTCTCAAACCCCTTTCTCCTTAGAGGGTTGCTTCGACACTTAGCCAAATTTTGGATCTGTGCACTCCTTGCAACACATCTTTGCATCTCTTCACGAGAAAAGTCAAGCGATTTCCCCTGATATTTTTGAGTCAAAGACTTTGTCGATGCACTCCTTGCACTTAGGGATTCTCTAAACCTCCAATTTTGTCCCTTTCGACAATAATTCACTCTGAAATATTTGTCTCGTTAACAACTAACATGGCCCATATAGGCTTAGTGTTGAAACCATGGCTTTGATACCAATTTGTAACGTCCCCAACCGCCAACAGGATGGGAAACACCACTACTCTAACACTTCACTTATCTCTGATACCAATTTGTAACGTCCCCAACCACCAACAGGCCAGACAACGCCACTACTCTGACACTTCACTTAGCTCTGATACCCATTTGTAATGTCCCTAGCCACCAACAGTCCGTTCAATGCCACAGAGGAACATACACACACACATATATATATAACACATTTATAATGAATTCAAAAAAAATAGCACAGAGTTACTACTACCATATAGTCTCAAATGGAATTGACAGTAATTCCTACATGCAATGGAACACATGATAACATTTCAAGAATCACAGACATGCATAACATACATAATTAAGAACATAAATAATACTTATCTTTTAACTGGAGTAAAACCACCAATTGCATGCAAACCTTCCACGAACCTTCTAGCCTTAGACCACACTTCTCATCACTCTTAGCAGTGGGTCACCCCCGAGCTAGGACTAAACTCCACCGGGTAAGGGATTCCTAGGCTAGGAAAGATCAATATGAAAGTCACACAGTTTAAGAAGATGGATTCTCTCCCAGGATCCACTTAAGCCCAATGCTCATATACTCTCATTCCACACATGCTTGTCCCACCCTAGGAGTATACACCTTCACTGTCACAGAGTCCATTAGTTTCTCCACCTCCCTTACCTTGGGTTGCAGCAACAGGTTGGACCGAAATTCTCATAGCTCTATAGCAGCTATGGGACCCCCTCTAGGAGAACTCACTTCCTCAACACACTCTCTCACTTGGAGAGAGTTTCTCACAGGCCTGGAAACCTTCTTCTTCAATCCAAAACAAGCTCTCTCACCTGGAGAGAGAGTTTCTCATAGGAATGAAAACCTTCTTCTTCAATCCACAACAACCTCTCTCACCCAGAGAAAGACTTTCTAACAGGCTTGACAAACTGCCTTTTCAAACACGAGCTTGACAACCCACTTCTTCAAACCACAATAGCTAATTCACATAAGGCAAGGGATGACTCAGTAATTTACAGAGGTGTACAATGGCCATGGGTTCAACAATGGTGGAAATGGTTGGCTGCATGCTTGATCAATGCATGAGTGAACTCATGAGGAGAGATGGGGAATATTGGTATAGCATAATGAATATGGTGAGAGTGTGAGAGAAAAAACTGTTTGTGCATGAACCCCTTTCTGTGTGTGAGTTCCTCCCTGTGTGTGAGTGAGTGTGTGCACGTAAGTGTGCCTCCTAGGAAGAATTCCCCTTTTAATACTGCATGTGCCTGAGCTAACACCTATTGCTCATGAAGCACATTCGTTCCCTTTGGAAGTCACTTGTCCTCCCCAAGGAACTTAGGATAAAAACATATCCTTCTAAACAGATTTTGGAATAATAAAAAATTATCATTCTCTTGGACTTAAGCCCCTCTTTCCAACCTCTCATCCCCCTCTCCCTTACCCAACCTAGTGGAGTATAGTCCCCCATTCTCTTTTATCGTGGTCGGTCTACATGCATCAATTTTTTTATATTAATAATATGAATATTTACATGTACAAAACAAGATCCTGGCCTTTAACACCTAGGCTCTCTGACCTATTAACACATAAGCCTACCAACTTATAATTGCCCGGATCACCAACCTACAAAACATTTTTACAATTCATAATACAACTGGGGCTCATCCTAGGGATATTACATTGGGAAAGTAATGAGCCGGTGAGCGGTGACCCAAAAAAACGATGGATAATTGTTAATATTTAAGTGACTGTGACAAGAAAAGACATAATGATGGGTAAAAAGGTACTAAAGGATTTTAACGACAAACGTGATAACACAAGGGCATAAAATTCAAATTTTAGCAGCATTAAGTATGAGATGATGTGACTGCGACCTCCCCGACCATAAAGTGAATTTCCGGGTTGGATGACTTGGACAGGACAAAGAAGCACTAAGATACGTAAAAACATAAAATGTTACCATTTATTGACAACACATAAAACAAATACATAAATGGAAATCCTACTTACTAACACACTCACGGAACTAGAAGCACAAAAAAACTGTAATTATGCAGTAGATAGGTAGGGCTTCAGGTGTGCGCCATTCAACCAACTAGGTTGAATAATTCCATCGAGTTGCACCAATTTGACCGCTCCATATTCATGGATTTTTGCAACTATTAAAGGACCAAGCCAATGCATTTGGAGCTTTCTCGGATGTTTCTAATACTTGTTGTCATATAAGAGCATGAAGTCATCTAGGTAGTTTTTGGGATTTATCCATAGTTTGATGAAAATATGCTAAGATCCTAGATTCCTCAAGTTCCAACAGTTCCTCCACCCATGCAACAATGGATTCATCCTTGGTCATCTTGGTAACTTGTGCAATGAATAGAATTAGAGTGAGAAACTTTGTTGGCACAACTGCTTCTCAACAATATACCAGTTTAAATGGGGTATAATTGTTTAAGCGCTCTATGGTAGTCCTTTACTCCCATAATACAACTAGAACCTGCTCATCCTAGTCATCCTATTTTGTGCAACAAAATTTAGTCAGCCCCATCTCTAAGATTTTATTAAATGCTTCCAACGTTCGATTATCTTGCATATGGTAGGGACTTCTCTTATGATGCTGAATAAAAAATTCTCTGGTAAGGGTCTCTATAGTTTCACTGATAAATTGGGCTCCTTGATCATTGGTCAAGCTTCGAGGACAAACAAACCTGGTAATAACATTCTAAAAAATAAAATGTGTTGCAGTGGTCATAGAAAAATCTCGAACAACCTTTGCTTCATCCCAATGAGTCAGGTAGTCAGTTGTGGTAATTATGTATCTGCCCTTGGAATGATTATATGGAGTATTTATCGGACCAATGAAATCAACAACCCATTTTTCAAAAGCTTGTAGTGTGCACACAAGGTGCAGAGGCAACTCATTATGGTATGATAGTTTTCCCACTCACTAACATACATCGTAGGCTCGAGCATATTCCTTAACATCTTTAAACATCCTAGGCCACCATAGTCCTTCCTATAAGATCTTTCTATCATTTTCCTTTCCACCAATGTGTTCTCCCGTAACTCCATTGTGATATTCCCAAAGAATTTCAGATCTTTCATGGTCGAGCACACAATTCTACAAGATATTATTCAATCCAAGTTTCTAGATTTGGCCCGCATTCAATTGATAATCCATTGCACGAACAACTAGGTGCCTCTTTTGAGTTGCAAAATATCCTTCCGACGTAGTAATAGTAGTCAAGAATAGGGAAATGTTCAATAGATAATTAGGAATGGCCTAAATATATAACATATATGCATATGGGATTTTTTCATCTACAGGTCCACAAATTTCTCCAGAATCTAGGATAGACAAGTGATGTAGCCCGACATTTAACTTTCTAGGCTTAACAATGAGCTCAAAAGAGAACTCTTGAAACAATAGAAACCACCTGCAAGTGCGACCTTCTAACACAGGTTTGTTCACCAAATTGTTCAAAGTAGAATGGTCAATAAAAAATGCCTAAACTTTTGGAAAGAATAAACCATATCCAAGCCTTCCCTTCTAGTTGTGGTGTAGTTGTGTTCATCTTGGGAAAGTTTGCGACTGGCTAAGTATATAGGATGGTCCAAGTTTCCTTCCCCTGGTTATGCAAGAATAATTCCTAGCATAATTACAGAGGCATATATATGCACATGAAATACAATTTACCAATTAGGATAGGTTATAATAGGTGCAATACTCATATTCTCTTTGAGGAGAGAAAATTCTATATCACAATCCTGAGTCCAGCGAAATCCTTCAGATTTCTCTAGAAGTTGTTCCAAAGGTATTGTTATGCTTGCATAACCCCTGATAAATTGCCATTAATATCCAGTATGTCCTAGGGTCATGCACAACTTCTTGAAAGTGGTAGGAGGAGGCACATTTATAATGACTACAATTTTCATAGGATCTACCAACACTCCTTTCTGACAATCAATATGACCTAGAATATTTCCAAATGGTACACAAAAAATACATTTTCATAGATTAAGGGAAATTTGTAATTGTCTACAAAATTCCAACATCAATTGTAATAGCCCAGTGTTCTCTTTAAGTAAGTTGTATACAATCTAATCATCTGAGTATATCTCAAGGAACTTATGGATGAAATCATGAAATGTTGCGATCACTACTCGAGAAGATACCATAGGGGAATTCTTAAGCTCGAAAGGCATACCATTGTAGAAAAATAATCCCCACTCAGTAGTTAAATTAGTCTTCTTGTTATCTTCCTTGATGATTCAAACCTGGTGATATAAAGAGAACCCATCAATAAATGAATATGCCTCATTTCCCTCTACTTGATCTAATACCTCATCGCTAAAAGGGCTAGGAAAAGGGTCATGTACACAAGAAGCATTCAAGCTTCTGTAATCCACACAAACTCATATATCATTCATACCTTTCTCAGTTTGTATCATGATAGGACTGACCCATTCAACTTTATCTACAGGGAAAATCATCCCAATTGTGAGCATCCTATCAATCTCCTTCTTCACTTTCTTTTTGAATATGGGATTTATTCAATATAGCCTATGATTGAATGGTATCGATTCAGGATTTAACTCTATCCTCATCTCCCCTAAATCTAATTTAATACCTTTTAATTATGAAAAAATTGTAGGAAATAGATCCTCATATTCCCACAACAGATCATGTATCTATGTCATGGTCTGTTCATCCCAATAGTATTCAATGGATGCTATCTTAGGATGCTCATTAGTTCCTATATTGACTTTCCACAACTTTAAGGGTTTGGTATAGGAACTACAAACAACCTTTGAGATAATATCTTTAACCTCCCTAGTCCCTTCGGATTCCTGAAATATCAAATTCCTAAGTTCCTCAAGGTCATCGGGATCTTTTGGGTGTCTATCAATAGTAAGACATATCGCAGGTAGTCAAGCAAGATATGGGTAAAGACTATGATGAATGAGTTACTCATGTTTAGAACAAACAGTAGGAGGAAAAACTATTTCTAATTTCATCAATAAAAATTATTTTCTTAATCTGTTACAAAGCTATATTGATTTCATGGGACTTACAAGAGAATAAGAAGTCTTGAAAAAATTGTCATTGAAGGATTTTCCACCAACCAATTTGGCATCGAGATTCCTTATGTATATACCAAACAATTGGAATTTGTCCCAAGGAATAAATAAACTGATACACCCAAAATTGTGAAGGAAGTTGCACAACTTCCCATACCCAAATATAGTGTGAAACATTCTCCCTTAGATATGAAATCCCATCATATAATTCCAAAGATGATTGTTCTAGATTCAACCAAGTAAGTTGAAAAGGGGGAATAAAGTGATGTTGGATGACACACTTTGCTTCCTCCCAGGAAGATAAAGTAACCTTATGGGTGGCCCACCATCTAGCTGAAGAGGATATTAACACAACATCAAGTACATGAATTCTTTGTTGTGGCATGACTTTGTCTTCTAATTCAACAAGAAAGCTACACAAATTTGAAGTGCCATCGTAAACAAGGTAGTATATAGCCTATAACCCAATCCACATGGATTCTATGATAGTCGTGCAATGTCTTGATAAGTTCTCATATCTTACATATTTCCAGTTGTAAAACACTACCTCTTAATCATCCCCTGCAAAATAAATATTGCACCAAATTATCGAGCCATCTATAGTTGGGTTAATATAATCTGCCCGCTTTCCTATAGTTAGAGTGTGGATATGACACAAGGCATCCTCTTCCATATCCTCTCTACCATATCTGTATAATGAGGACCTTGGTATGGATCTAGCGGTTGGCTTACTTTCATACCATCTACTTCAAAGGTCATGATTTCTTTCTTAAGGTCAATAAAAATAAAATTCTCATAAGCCCAATAAAGCTAGGTATGGGTCCTTCCCCCCCATGATTTCTGTAACCTTGAAGTCATCCATTGTCTTGAATCCATCTAAGTCCACTTCAACATTTTTCAACCATACAAAAAGATATATATAATATTGATTGGCCATCTACAACTGAATGGGTGAATAAAAGAGCTTGGGATTACCCATGGCTTCCCAGGTTTTCTTTGATAGTATATTGACGTCAGACCCTAGATCTAGCATAAAATTACTAATATCATAGCCATTAATGTGATCATTTAGTCTAAATTCCATTCCATATCTTCACTTCCTTTTATGAATCCGACTAGTATTTTGTTCCAAAAGGTTAGCAAAAATCAATTCCTTGGTGCTCCCTTCATTTTGTATAGTCCCCTTAAGGGTGTTCCACAACTCTTTAGTGAGTCGTTCATCATCCAAAATATCAGAAAGTAAGTGGAACCACAATTCAATAGTCTGGTGGGGTCTAACTGGAGGATATTTTTGTGCCAAAAAAAAATTCGTGAGCTTAGGTTGAGGCTCACGACTTCGTTCTGCAGGTATCAATATTGTAGGATTAGAAATCCATTAGAACATCTCAACAATGTCCTTAAATAATTGTTTTGCACAAGTGGGTCATATGTAACATCTTCTAGTACCACCTTGTGGATCTTTCTTTGAGTTGAGTTATCAACATCAAAACCAGTCCTTGTTCTTCCTCTAGTAATAATATTAATATTGGGTTCTTTTTCTTGAGTGTAAGGTTGGGGCTTTGAGTTTATCAAATCGACACCTCTTTGCCTTACATGATCCTCCCACTTCCCAATCATCTCGAGGAAATCCTTGGTGGCATGGGTGTTGTTTCTATAGTGGGAACACAATATGTCCCTACTCATCACAATTATGACACCACACTGGCCCCCTTTTCGCTAATTCGTCCACCTCTTAACCCTCCATCACCTCTATGTCCTCCTCCAAAGCCTTGAGGAGATTCATCAACCATGAATGCAAACCAATCTAGTCTATCCTCAAGATCATAAAGAGTGTGACACTATTTGATGGCTTGATTAGGTGACCCACATAACTCACAATATATTGTTTTTGTAATGTCCCTTTTCAAATAGGAGCTCCAGAAGAGGAGGCTTAATGGTATAAATCACCCCGTTAGACTATAGCCAGGGCCAAAGAGGGGTAAACAGGGTTACTAGAGGTCACTCCAGTCATAGGTGTTATATTCGGAAAGTGACAATGAGATAAAAAGGGTTAAAAGTGCTTTTAAGTCATTATGAGCTAAAAATAGAAGTCAACAGTGAATTAGGGTTTCAACAGTGATTTAGGGTTTTGGAAATCAACAAAAAATTAGGGTTTCAACATGATTTAGGGTTTTGGAAAGCTATAAAAGAAGGGTCAGTGACCTAATTAATCATTATGCAGATTATGACTTGTCATTGAGGAGAAGAGGCGCATATTAGGAGAGATAGTTCAATGTATTCTAGGAGGAAGACACCAGTTGGTTGATTTCAGTGTTGACAGACATACCCTAGTCACCGGGAAGATCATCCAGGTATTCCATCATTCTTCATTGATTCCGCAGTGCTCCCATATTTCGGGTATTATCTTTTAGTTGCTTATTTATATTCTAGCTAAGATCATTTGTATGTTGATCTAGTCGAGTATTGTCAGTTATTCAGCCACATTCGGCCATTTTGTAATCCACAGAGATATTATAATACAAACTTTGTAGTCCTTTGTTGTGTTTATTATTTGTATGATCATTTATATGTTGTAAACCTTTGATCCTACACACACATTAGTAGCATTTCCTAGAGTAGCCAAGTTAGGAACATTACAGTGGTATCAGATCTTTAGTCCTACTAGCCTGTGACTAAAGACAATGAGTGCAGTAGAAGACCCAGAGGTTCGTGAACACGTAGGTGAGGAATATGCCACTTACAACAGGCATCAGGAAACAATGCATAGGCCTAATTTTCCCCCCTTTCCTCCTAGCTCAGAGGAAGAGGAAGAGGCACACAAAGAAGTAGAGAGAAGGGCAGAGCGTGAGGTTGAGCGCGAGGTAGAGAGGATGCTGGGAGGAAGATATGAGAGACCAGAGGGAAGTGGAAAGGCCCCCATAGATCCAGAGGCAGCTTTCATGTAGGTTATCAACGATATGTTAGCTAGTCAACGGACCATGTCTCAGTCCTTGGCATAGGTGGTTGATAGATTGGCTAGAGTGGGCACTCCAGATACACAAGTCCCGCATGCAACATAGGGGAACTCAGGAGTAGGAAGTAGACCCCAGTCACCCTCTCGCACATTCAACTCTACGAGTAGGATTCCCAGACCCTTGTTTCCTAGTTTTCATAGGGCACCCCCGGTAGCAACACCACCACCGATACCACAGAGGCCACCCACTCATGTTGACGACATTGCAGAGTATAGGAGGGAGTACACAACATTGGGTCATGACTTCCATTAGGACATTACCTTAGTCGAGTACTGTGAACTCAGACTCAGAAACTTCCCCAGAGAGCCGCAGAGGGGAGGACCACAATAGCAGCAGGGGCATAACCTTGATTTCATCCGAAAAGTTGGGAAACTCACCATCCCTTCTTTCAACGGATCATCCAAATACACCGCCAGAGCTTGGGTACAGAAGCTAGACACGTATTACAAGGTCAACCAGATGACTGAGATAGAGGCCATCAGTTTTGCGACCATACACTTGGAGGGTGAGGCACATGAGTGGTGATACCATGGACTGGTGACATTGGGTCATAGTCGCATCACCTCCTATAGGGATTTTACAGATAGGCTCATGGACAGGTTTGATAGGAAGGATCCTGAGATACACTTTCAGGGATCTAGCCTAGTTGAGACAAACTAGCATAGCAGAGGTGTTCATCACAGACTTTCAGTGGGTAGCCATGGTAGTGACAGATATATTAGAGCCCGGGATGATCATGTTATTCATAGAAGGACTCACAGAGCCTTTGAAAGGATGGGTGAAGGCATACAGGCCTCCCACTTTGAAGGATGCCATCCTTCACACTTGAGATCTGGCAGAGTCAGTGCCAAAGACTAAAAATTTCTCCAAACCATTTGTGCCCTAAAGGGATCGAGACAAGAAGGCATTCCAAAGAGAATGGAAGGCCAAGGAGAAGTTGGATGATGATACTAGGTGAGAGCTTATGACAAAAAAAATTTGCTTCAACTGCAAAGATCCTTGGGTCCCAGGCCGCAAGTGTATGGGCAAGGGAGAGATTCATTATATTGAGGTAGCAACAAACAGTGTGGAAAGTGAGGAGGAGGAGCATGAAAGTGGATCCACTAGTTCAGAGGAGGAGTTAACACCATCATAGGAGTATCCTCCTCGTAGACCACCAACACTGGCAGGAGCCCATCTTCTAGTAGTCCCACAACCGCCAGAACAGGATAACAGGAGGAAACCAGTAAAGGGAGGTGTCATAGCGACCCTTTCTGGTGTTCCTAGGTATGATACCCTCCGTATCTGAGGGATTATCTAGGGGCAATGAGCAATCACCCTGATAGATGGTGGGGCCACCCACAACTTCATCAATGCTTCACTAGTATCGAGACGGGCACTTCATACAAAGGAGTTTGAGGGGTTTGATGTTGCAGTAGCAGATGGCCACATAGTGGAGTGTCTAGACAGAGTTCCAAACTTAGAGATGAAGTTAGGAAACTACATAGTGAGAGACACATTTTATGTGGTTGACCTATCGGACACGGATGTGGTGTTAGGAGTTTAGTGGATGATTACCTTGGGAAAAATCACTACCAACTACCAAACCTTGGAAATGGGATTCAGAGATCAGGATGGGAAGAAGGTTGTTCTAAGAGGTATGTCGATAGGAGCACCCAAAACAGTTTCAGCCAAGAAGATGGAGAGGATATTTAGACATGGGGAGGTAGCATATGTTGCAGAATTCTTGATCACTACTCAGAAGGATTCACAAGGCTGACAACAATACCATACAGAGATCAAGAATTTATTGGGACGACATCAACAGGTCTTTGAGGCAATTCCACCAGGGAGACCACCTGACAGGGGGTTTGAGCACACCATTGAGTTGGAGGAGGGGGCCAAACCTATGATCACCCCTCCCTATCATCATCCTAGGAGGTTCAAGGATGATATAGAGAAGGAAATCAAGGAATTACTAGCAATGGGACATATCAGACTGAGCACCAGCCCATTTGCTTCTTCAGTTGTCTTAGTTCTAAAGAAGGATGGAACCATGAGGATTTGCATTGATTACTGAGCCTTGAAAAAGAAAACCATCAAGAACCGATACCCTATCCCACACATTGATGAGTTGATGGATGAACTGCATGGGACAATTTTCTTCTCAAAAATTGATCTACACTCTGGATATCATCAGATCAGCATCTGAGAGCAGGACATAGAGAAGACAACATTTTGATGTCATTTTGGACACTTCAAGTTCCTGGTTATGCCATTTGGGCTAACCAATGCACCCGCTACATTCCAGTCTTGCATGAACCATATATTTAGGGATCAGTTAAGGAAATTAGTCTTGGTTTTCTTTGACAACATCTTGATCTATAGCCGGTCATGGAAAGAGCATATGAGGCACCTGGATGAGGTATTGAGCATCATGGAGGCACAATCATTATATGCCAAAGAGTCCAAGTACGAGTTCGGTATGACAGGGCTTCTTTAATTAGGCCACATCATCAGTGAAAAGGGGGTATAGGTGCACCAAGAGAAGATCAGGGCCATTTTGGATTGCCGACACCCAAGAACGTGACAGAATTGAGGAGCTTCTTTGTGTTGTGCAGCTATTACAAGTGGTTCGTCCGAGGTTTTTCTCAGCTTAGAGCACTGCTGGTATATCTTTCTAAGCATGGGGCATTCATATGGACCGATAAATCACAGGAAGCCTTTGATCACATGAAGGAAGTCATGGGAACTTGTCCAGTGTTGGCACTACCTGACTTCACCCTGCCATTTGTACTAGAGTGTGACGCATCCAATGAAGGGATCGATGCAATTTTGATGCAGGGAGGAAACCCCATTGTATTCGACAGCTGGAAGCTTAGTCAAACTGAGAGGTTGTACTCCATTTATGACAAGGAAATGTTGGAAATCATGCATACCTTGACCAAGTTCAGATAATATTTGGTGGGCAACAAATTTGTGGTCAAGACTGATCACAACAGTTTGAAGTATTTCCTTGAGTAGAAGGACCTTAGTGAGTGCCAACAAAAATGGGTGACAAAGGTACAGGCATTCGACTTTGACATAGAGTATGTCAAGGGGAAGAAAAACATTGTGTCCAATGCACTATCGAGGAGACCTGTGACATGTTCTTTGATGGAGATTTCAATAGATTTGAAATCCCACTTGTTAGTGGAATATTCCAAGAACAAGTTCACTTGTGAGGTGATGGATGGGCAGATACAGGATGAACGGTATAGGGTCATTGATGATGTCATATTTTACAAGGATAGAGTCTACTTGGTGCCAGATTTGGGGCTTAAGAAGAAGATCCTCACCACAGTTCATGATTCACCTCTAGCAGGCCATCATGATTTTTTCAAAACCTACAGATAGACACGTCAATGAGTGTGTGACTTGCCAGTAGAACAAGTCAGAGCATGCTCTTCCAGCAGTGCTACTTTAGCCACTCCCCATTCTACAGTAGAAATGGGAGAGTATATCTATGGACTTCATCACTGGTCTACCCAAGGTCCAAGGTAAGGATTGTATCTATGTAGTGGTCGACAGATTGAACAAGTTTTCTCACTTCTACGTCATACTGACAGAGTACAACACAGTTCAGGTAGCCAATCTTTTCTTCAGGGAGGTCTTCAGACTTCATGGGTTTCCGAAGAACATTGTCAGTGACAGGGACAATTGGTTCATAGGGACATTTTAGAGAGAGTTGTTTCGGTTGGTGGGGACAGAGTTGACACCTAGCACCAACTATCACCCTCAGATAGATGGGCAGACTGAGATTGTCAACAAGTGGTTTGAAGGGTATTTGTGGAACTATGTAGGAGGACAACAGAGAATGCGGGTAAAGTGGTTACATTTAGGAGAACATTGCTACAACACCACCTTCCACATGTCCATTGGTATGACACCTTCTGAGCATTGTACGAATATGATGCTCCCACTTTGGTAGACTTGGTATTCGGGGAGAGCAGAGCTACCAAGTCCAAGGATTGGATCATAGAGAGTCGGGAGATTCTCAAGTTGTTGAAAGAGAACCTGCAGACAGAGCAAAAACAATAGAAGATAAGTGAGGACAGGCACAGGATAGAGCGCAACTTTGAGGTTGGAGATTTGT
This sequence comes from Picea engelmannii, assembly GCA_009831015.1. Taxonomy (NCBI): domain Eukaryota; kingdom Viridiplantae; phylum Streptophyta; class Pinopsida; order Pinales; family Pinaceae; genus Picea; species Picea engelmannii. Next base: position 15,788 of record ML785495.1, on the reverse strand, counting down.
TTTTCTTGAGACTCCAACCCTACAGACAATCATCTTTGAAGAAGAGTGGGGCTGAGAAGCTCAAGCCTAGATTTTATGGTCCTTACAGGATCATGTGTCGAGTAGGCGAGGTTGCTTACGAGCTAGATCTTCCAGAGGGGAGAAAGATTCATAATGTGTTCCACGTGTCTTGCCTTAAAAAGGCAGTGGGAAAATTCATTAACACATCAGAGGAGCTTCCCCCGTTGGATGAGGAGGGAGAGTTGGAGTTAGTTCCGGAGGAGGTTGTGGAGTTCCGGGAGCAGAAACTAAGGAGCAGGGTCATCAGAGAGTGTTTGATTAGATGGAGAGGGCTTCCAGTAGAGGGCGCTACTTGGGAGAGCAAGCAGGTGTTGCAACACCCTGGAATGGTATTGCTTGAGGATAAGCAATTTCGGGAAGGGAGGACTGTAATGTCCCTTTCCAAATAGGAGCTCCAGAAGAGGAGGCTTAATGGTGTAAAACACCCCGTTAGACTATATCTAGGGCCAAAGAGGGGTAAACAGGGTTAGTAGAGGTCACTCCAGTCACAGGTGTTATATTCGGAAAGTGACATTGAGATAAAAAGGGTTAAAAGAGATTGTAAGTCATTATGAGCTAAAAATAGAAGTCAATAGTGAATTAGGGTTTCAACAGTGATTTAGGGTTTTGGAAATCAACAATGAATTAGGGTTTCAACATGATTTAGGGTTTTGGAAAGCTATAAAAGAAGGGTTAGTGACCTAATTCATCATTATACAAATTATGACTTGTCATTGAGGAGAAGAGGTGCATCTCAGGAGAGATAGTTCAGTGTATTCCAGGAGGAAGACACCAGTTGGCTGATTTCGGTGTTGAAAGACACACCCTAGTCACTGGGAAGATCATCCAGGTCTTCTATCATTCTTCATTGATTCTGTAGTGCTCCCATATTCCGGGTATTATCTTTTAGTTGCTTATTTATATTCTAGATAATATCCTTTGTATGTTGATCTAGTCGAGTATTCTTAGTTATTCAGCCGCATTCGACCATTTTGTAATCCACAAAGATATCATAATACAAACTTTGCAGTCCTTTGTCACGTTTATTATTTGTATGATCATTTATATGCTGTAAACCTTTGATCCTACACACACATTAGCAGCATTTCCTAGACTAGCCAAGTTAGGAACATTACAGCTTTTAGGATGGGGGTGTACTTTTGTAGGATTGGGAAATGCTAAGGGAAATGCCCATGGATTCGAAAAATTTCACAGTAGTCATTATTTTGATTACCCTGATGGTTTGGGAAGGCATGGTACTGCGTAGGGCCATGGAATTTTGTTTTGGCTGCGACTTGCATAACTCCTTCAGATGATCCTATTGGTGGAGGCACCATGGGTTGAGGGGGGGGGGGGGGGGGGTCCTGCACCCCTTAGTTTGGGACATTCCCTCATTCTATTCCCCTCAATGTAGCAACTAGTACACCAAAATTGAGGGTGGGTTTCTCTAGGAATGGTCAATTCTTGAATATTATTAGTGAAGGAAGAAATTTGGCCTTGCAGTTGTGTAATATTAAATTCATTGGGTGGTCTTATTTACCCTTAAGATGCCATGATAACCCACCATCACCTCAATTTTCATGGAATATTATAGGGATTCCCCCAATGTAGTTATTCTCTATTGGGTTAGTGGAATCCGAATTAATGGTAAAAGTCCTTGAGTGAACCATTCCCACTGATGGTCTTCATGAATGGGGTTTGCAAATTTCCCTATCATATCTTTGAATATTTGGTTATAATCCTAGGCATATTCCCCATATCTTTGTTTGATTTCTCGCAATTCAGAAAGAGCTTTTTGCTTACATTAGGGTAGTTTAAATTCAACTATAAATTTTTGTGTGACTCGCGGAAAATGAAATGGTTTCCCTTGGGGATTCCCCGGTTAAATGGATTTCATATACCATTTTAATGCCTAACCCATTAACATGGTCTGAAAATCAACTAGTTTATTAGCATCCAAAGTTCCATGATACCACCAAATGTCCTTGAAAAGGAGCCAATGTTGTTCAAAATCCTCATGCCCCTTACCCCAAAATTCTAGGTATAAGGTGAGGGATCTGATGTGATGGTGTACCATGGGAGGACCTGGAGATAAATATTAAATTTCCTGGTTATGATAAAACTAAAGAAATTTCCAGACTATTGCTACTAGTACCATTCGAACTGGTTAGACAAGAATGAGGAGAAATAGCAGAAATTATGGGAGAATGTATTGTTTAATTTACCAGATTGGAAGATTTTGTTGAGGGACTAGGCGATCCAAGGCTACTTCATGTGTCTTCTATATGAGATTTTTTTAAATGGGGGTTGCATTAGGAGGCCATATCTTATTAGGTCTTGTAGTGTACTTCATGTTGGANGGGGGGGGGTGAATCAGTTGTTACCGTGCTTACAAAATTATGCTTCTTTTTAAAATATTTACAAGGCACTCAAAGATGAACACAATAATGCAGAGAAATAAACATAGGCACATTTAGCATCAGTCACATATATGAGAAAGAAAGAGATAGATAATTCCCGAGGAAACCTATACAGGGTAAAAACCTCTTTTTCTTTATATGATAAGTATTATCTACATTCTTTAGATTATCATACATATGAGCACCAACTCATTGTGAGGCTACAACCTCTAGTTTTGCAAGTTGCAACTTGCTGAGAGCACCAACTCTCTATTTTCTCTAGCACCCACTTGAAGGAAGCACCAACCCCTTGGTTTCTCTAGCACCAACTCCCTAGTTTCTCTAGCACCAACTAGAAGGAAGCTCCAACTCCCTGCGTTCAAGCACCCACTTGAACCTTTGAGGACACCAATCCTCCCTAGAACCTCCCAACCACCCTGATATATAAATTCCTTGTTACTGAAACTTATTACAGTGATATAAAGTTATTTAATGGCTTATTAGCCTTGTCGTTGTTCTATTACACTACTCTACTCTGTCTGCATCAATGTCTTCTGCACGCCCCTTGCACTTTCTGTTCTTCTACCTTTTATACTCCCTGCACCATATCCCTTCAATGCAACCTTCCTCTACTATGCATTTCTTCCCTTGAGCTCTACCTCCTTGTTGACACTTGAATCCTTCCCCACGACAACAACCCTCATCTCTTCTTTGTTCCACATTCTTATAGTCCTTGTGCTCCTTGTGCATGCAATATTTTCCATGCCTTTGCATACTCACCACCCACCAATCTCCTGCACATATCAAGTTTTTTGGCCTGATCATCGCAACTCTTCGGCTTCTCTAGTGGTTCCCACCATGCGTTTAGAATCACTGGGTGTTTTGTTGAGATTCCTCAACCTCTCTGTCAATTAAGACTCATCATCTTCTCTGGCACAGTCGAGCTTATGCCTTCTATTTCAGTTAAAGACTTCAACACTCATCCATCTGTTAATCCCCCTAAAAATCATCTTGCTTCACTGGATGAATCTTAGAGACTCTTCATCTCCTCTAGCGATCACACAGAGGTCTCTTCGAATTCTCTGGAAAAGACCATCAATGGTTTCTAGTAGTTACACTGCGACATGCTATAGTACCCCTCCGATCTTGTTCAAATTCACCTGCACCATTGGATTGATTCCAAGGGATCTTGCATTCAATTCAGAATTTCATCTTTCGGTAGTTCGGCATTCGTGTGACCATGTGTCTCGACATTCCCAATCGCGATCCCCAAAGAGGAGCTTGATTGCTCTAGCTCTTTCCTCCATCTCTCACTGATGTGACCAAGGGCTGTGACCACAGCCTTATGCAAAAGGCGCTTTCGCGATTTCGCATTTCATGAATCTTGAGATGAGGCATCTCGACTCTCTAAGTCGTGATCTCTGAAACCCCGAAATGGCATGGGATCAATGATCTCGATCAACACTTGATCTGATGGCTCAGATCATTTTGCGATTTCGCATTTCGCGATTTTGACATTATTGATGTTCAGTTTTCTTGTCACTACAAAGTCCCAATCCATGAAACTCCGAAATGGGGTCAGATCAACGGTCTAGATCACATCTTGATTTGACGGCTGCGATTAAGTCGCGATTTCGCATATCATGATTTCGGGATTCCTGTAGTTATTATTCTTTGACATCTCCAACTCTCGATCCACAAAACTCCAAAATGGACTGGGATCAACGGTCTAGATCAAACCTTGATCTGACGGCTCAGATTAAGTCGTGATTCCGCATATCGCAATTTCAGGATTCTTATGGTTATTATTCTTTGACATATCCAACTCTTGATCCGCAAAACTCTGTTCCTTTGACTCTCCAGTCATCGAACTGACGATCTTTCCCCACGTGTTCTGCCTGATGATGGACAGTTCTCCTTCTTTCAGGATTTTGTGAGCCCACTACTCCTTGCACTTTAAAGAACATGCAAGTTCTCCTTGATCCGACGATGGTTGAATCCCACGCTTGGATTTAATGCCTGAGATCTATCCTCCTCTTCAACACGCTCTTCTTTTCTACATTGAGATCTGACAGCCATCAAGAATTTTGAATTGTTGATCCAACGATCATGGTTGCTGCTCTTCCCCGATTATCACTGCGCTGTTGATCATCATTGTTGTACTTAAGCCATCATCGTTGTTGTACTTTCCATCAATGACAAGCATACGCTACCTGTAAAACATGCCAACAATCTCTCCCTTTGTCATTGATGGCAACTAAGGCACCCGAATTCTTTTCTCCCCCTTTGTCATCAATGTCAAAGAAGAGACATGCTCCACCTGAGGTGTTGCAGTAATTTTAGGAGGCATTATATATTCAAACAATACAAAAATCCCCCTAACAAGATGGAATCTTTTAGATGTGAGACGAAATGACACCCAACTTCTGTCTGAGATATTCAAAAGGTGTCTTTGCTAGGGGTTTAGTAAAGATGTCTGCAATTTGTTCTGTAGTGGGAATGTAATGGACCTGAACAGTCTGATTGGTGACCTAATCTCTCAGAAAATGATATTTTATGGGAATATGCTTGGTATTGGAGTGGAATACAGGATTTTTAGACACACTGATGGCACTAGTGTTATCACAATGAATTGGGATCGGTGCAGTGCATTTTACCTCTAAGTCTACAAGTGTCTGAATCATCCATAATACCTGAGTGCAACAAGTAGCAACAGTAATGTAATCTGCCTCTGTGGTTGATAAAGAAATGGAAATTTGATTTTTACTAAGCCAGGCTACTAAGGAGTCACCCAGGAAGAATGCTCTTCCACTGGTGCTTTTTCTCTCATCAAGATAGTTTGCCCAATCTGCATCTGAATAAGTAGTCAACTGAAGATTTTGATTTCTGGGATACCACAGACCATAAGTCATTGTTTCTTTTAAATACCTAAATATCCTTTTGACAGCTTGCAAATGACTCTGTTTGGGTGCATCCTGATATCTTCCTACCATTCCTACAACATGCATTATGTCTAGGCGAGATGTTGTGATGTATAGCAGGCTTCCTATCATTGATTGATATGAGCTTTGATCAACATCAGGTGAATCATCATCCTTGCTTAATTTACATCCAGTTACCATAGGTGTACCCACAGGTTTAGAATCTTCCATTTGAAACCTTTTCATCATTTCTCTTAGATATTTTTCTTGAGAAATGAACATCCCTTCAGGCCTCTGAGTAATTTGTAGACCAAGAAAAAATGACAGTTCTCCTATCATAGACATTTCAAATACAGACTCCATGGTAGAAGCAAACCATTGTACCAGTGAATCCTTATTACATCCAAATATGATGTCATCTACATAGACCAGTACGATGAGCAAATTATTATCCTTTGTTTTGATATACAGATTGTTGTCAGTTGTTCCTCTCTTGAACCCTTTGTCTTTGAGATATGTATCCAGTCTGTGATACCAGGCTCGAGGGGCTTTTTTTAAACCATATAAAGTTTTCTTCATCTTGCATACTAAGTCAGGGTTATCATACAATTTGAAACCCTCTGGTTGTTCCATATAGACTTCTTCAATTAAATCTCCATTGAGAAAGGCTGACTTGACATCCATTTGGTAGACTTTA